>VWZF01006730.1:1318357-1355857 GCA_013396755.1 Sclerurus mexicanus | reverse complement strand
CCTATTAGTGAATTTTTGAAAAAAAAAATCCACCACTACTCTATGCTACAGATAAACTTGGTGAAATGGCTCTAGCATATTTAAAAAGAGTTTGCCCAAAAAAAAGCATGCCTAGGGAGTCATCGTGACAGTGCAAAATACATTTATGTACATCCCTCTTACAAAAACACCAATATGTTAGCATTCCGTGAAGCATGCTAGTTTTCAGAAAAAAAATTCTATAACAGAGTGAAATAGCAGCTCCAATAGATAGCATTTGTTTTTCTTCAGGACAAACAAAAAAAGGGTGTTTTTTATTTTTTTTTCCTTCTTTTTTTTTTTCAAGCTACTAGAGAAATATCACTAATACATACAGATATAAAAGCAGCATAGAAAGTTACAGGTTTCTCACCAACTAGGAATAAAGAAGACTAAATGTGAGCATGGTTAAACTACAATGCATCTTCACATTTGTCCAACACATTTACAAGAAAAACACCATTGGGAAACCTCACAGGACATAAGTGTTTTAACACCAAGAGAACTACTAAGGGGGTTTTTCTTTTTTTTTTCTTTTTTTTTTTCTTCTTTTTTTCTTAATTAAAAATCCAAACGGGATGGGTGGAAAGAATTTGGAAAGGGGCTGGAGCCACCATGTCATTAACTATTATCATTAATTTTCAATACAAAAATGAATGAGCTGGAATAGACCCGATTGTCATACTCTGTGGAACCTTGCAAAAAAAGTGAAGAAATGTTGAAAGGTTTAGTTGGAGCAGCTGGCTGATGTCGAAGCCGCCAGGATGCTAATTAACTGCAGGCTGTGTCCCTTATTTCTGTATTTAAAAGGAAAAAAAAAAAAAGCCTTTTGTGTTATGGCAATTTTTTTCTTTGCTGCTGTAGTCCTACATCCCACTGCAAATCATCTTTCATTTTTCATTCTGTTGACCTGGATATTATTTTATTTCTTTTAGAAACAGGAAAAAAAAAAAGAACATCTGTGTCTCCTTCCAATCTGCTGCACATCTGCGCGTTTTGATGCGGGTCTTCAAAGTTCAGTCAGTAACCCACGGACGCCATTCATCTTCTTGTTAAAATGTCTACTGCTGTATCCAATGCTCATGCCCTTGAGGGTTATTTTTTTTCTCTCTCTCTCTTTCTTTTTTTAATTTCCATTATTGTTATAAAGAACATTGTGACTTTAATATTAGCATTTTGCTTTCAACAGCAATTAGCAATCTCTTGGTTTGCTGTTTGGTAAAGCATCTGTTAATGAGGTCATCTAGTTTAAAATCCCAGCTACTGGAAAATAACAGGGAGGAGGTCAAATCTATCATTTTGTGTATATTCTCTGTTCTCTTCAGTTTTCTAAAGAAAAGATATCTTTGTTATCCACAATAAGTCATTATGACCCGTTACTGGCCTTATGTATTTTCTACCACCTCAAGATACAGTAAGTTCTTATTGAAGTATTGAAATATGACAGTTCAGTTAAAATCTTTGCGCATCTGAGGATGAGGAATTGGTTTCATTTTCTGTTGTGTTTTTGTTTTCCAAAGGAGTTCCAAGTTCAGTTTTAACGAGGAGTTGCCTCTATGGTGGATGGGGTTCCCGGGGTGGTAGACCGAGGAGTAGCTGCTGGTGGAGTGTCAATGGGGCTCCCGGCCCCGCTGCTGGGTGTCACAGAGGAGCTCACTGCTGGTGTCTCTCCTTGCTGCTGGGCTTGGAGGGTCTGTCCACAGATGTGATGGTGCTTCTCCCAGTCCTTATGCTGGCAAAATGAGCCACAGTATCTTGCTGTGTTGCAACCACTGCAGGTTTCACTAGCTTTCCGGCCACAGTTCCAGCAACTCTAAAAGCAAGAGAGGAGATAGAAAGATGGGAGAAATTAGCTAGTGCCCTAAATTTTATGCTAAAAACAGCTGGCAGGGAACTGCTAGTCAACCCTTTGCCTAAAGACAGCTGAGGCATCAGTAGGTGCTACCCTGGGTGTTGGAGGCCGTTCCAGAGCAGCCCTGGTCACCTGAGGGACTCTGGCCCTCAGAAACTGGGCAACAACAGAAGCAGCTATTTGCTAGTACTAATTTGCAAACTCCAAGTATGCACTCACATCCAGCCACCAGCAGCATGCTAATAGAAAATTTCAATAAAACTTCAGCAAGCACCTCTTACAGATTTATTAAAACAAGTACTGAAACATGCACACAAAAAAAGTGTTCTTCCAAAAGTGGAAAGGGACTAATGCAAGACAAGAAAGGGAGGAAAAAGACTTAACACACATGTAAAACTTGCTACCCTAGGAAAACTTCATTTAAAATCATCTGAGTAATGCCATTTGACTCAGTGACACTTCTGGCAACGAACAGTTAAGCTAGAGCCTAAATCTTTGGCAGGATGGGGAAGCCACTGCAGAATATGTGTGCTATTCACTTTAACACACTCTATAGCTCTGCCAGCTGGATGCTGGAACACAGCCAATCCTTAAGTGATATTCCTCAACTACTTTAAAACCTAATTCCCAATTTCAAAATCAAACAAAGACTTAAATCCAAAACAGTATTTTAAGGAAATTAGACATTTAATTGGAATCAAGTGGCTTCTTTAGAAAATGTCCCTATGTTAGTTCCATATTCCCCCTTGTTGCTGTTTTTGATGGTTGGTTTGTTGTTCTTTTTGCATAGGCATGTACTGGCAGACGGGGGAAGAGTGACCGCCCAGTGCTCAACTGTTCTTTGAGATTGAAATCAAAGGTACATGGCATTCTCCATTCATACTGATTAAACACACAGACTAAGCCAGGTAATTACAGATACATGTGTTGGGGACTTTTTTTTTTTAAATTCATAAAATTGTTCCCATCTTTAAAAACACTTTAAAAAAAAGGTGGAATTACTAACACACAGAAACAGATGTTTCTGGTAGTTGAATGTCGGGAATTCAGACTCTTTGTCTGGCGTCACCTGGTTTTGATTCAGTATTTGTTGTTTTGGGTTTGTTTTGCTCAAACTCTGTCCAGTGCTGGAGAGGTAAATCCACCTTGGATATGGATAGCTGTACTATTCTTGAACACCTTTTCTTTAAAGTACCTTTTATCTCCACAATGAAAAAGAACTGTAAGTAATTTAGACCACTGTACAGGAACACATACACACAGACATATTTAAGCATACACCAAAATGACCTGACACGCTTGTATTAGCATTTCAAAGAGATACGAGTAATCCTGCAACCAGAAACATAACAAAGTGTGATGCGCCTAGATTCTCCTTCTTTTGCTATTCTAGTATTTCTTTACAATTGCATCATACTAATCAAAGTTTCATTTTGACAGCTTGGTGCTTATAATGTGATCAGTAAACATGGTGTAATTCTGCTCCAATTGTGCACAGTCTCCACTTACTGCCATGCTTTCTGACCTCCTAGCTATTTGTTTCCAACTAAATTGCCAGCCCTGGGTTTGGTGCTTACTTCCCTTTATCTCCTCAACTGAAAACAAATTCACACGTATAAAGCCTCCCCATGCAGACTTTTCTGAAAAGACACTTTTCCTCACATGGAATAATGCTGTAGTCAGCCAGTAACTGCCCAGGTGCAGGAATTCTTCCCTAATGCAGATCTGTTAGCAGCATTGAAATGCATGGTTTAATCGTGTGGGAATTATGGGGATGTCAAATTTGACCTGTTCAAGTATCTGTTTAGTTAATACAGCCCAGCTTCTGATGAATCTTCATTTTGCTTCCCTTTTTGAGGAAAGCCTATCTGCACACACAGAACTGTCTCCAGATATGACCAGAGTCACTACACAGTATTTCAGTATCTTACCGCAAGATCTGTACTGATGTCAGAAAATAGTAATTTAATTTTAACAGTATTGGTTAATGTTCTTATTAAAATAGACATCAAATAACCATCAGCCTGTGCAGAACATGAAAAGAGATACATAGGTGCAAGATTTTAATGAAGTGGCAAAGCATTAATTTGGGTCTTTACATGATTCCTTAATGTGTCCTACATTGTTTGGTATGTAATTTTGTCCATTGGACATATTATTTCTAATTTAACAGGTCATTACAGCTTTAGTATGATTGTGGGAATAAAAGCACATAAAGTACAAGAATTTAAAAATAAATTTTACAGCTCACATTTATGCAACAACTTATTGCATTTAAAAATTACTACAGCACAAATTAGCATGAACAAGCACACATATCAGGGAGTGCTTGCACTGCAGTAGTAGCTGTATTTGACATGCACTGTGGCCATTCATTGCTCCTTCCTGTGTGTGAGTAGTGAAAAACAGCAGTAAAGATCATGCTTGGGCACTGCAATCTTTGGAAACAGATGCTTTCTGTTCACACTGCTGGCTGATAGCTCCAAATTCTACCAAAGAAAATCCAGGCTCACAATGTCACCTAATAGCCTGGGCTGTGCTTCATATGCTCCTGCTGCTCATATATTTTCAATTGTTCCAGCTATCACAGACAGAGCTTAAATTCACTTTGGGATTGAACATATTCAAGGTATTTTCCCTCCTGGGATGCTGTAGCAGGTACCAGCAAAACGGAGCACCCTTGCTGAACTGTGTAGACAGCATCTTGGACAACAGGTGACCACAACATCATGGGACGGCAATCTTCATACAAGGGCATATGAGCACGGCTATGGACTGCTTACACTTGCTATAAGACTCTCTCCTAGCAGTGGCAAGATCTAGCCTAGAGCACTGTCCAGGTTGGGATGATGCACTTCAAATACAGCAAATCAAGTAAGACTTGGAAAGAATCTGGAGAAAGGAAGCCAGAATAATCAGAAGGCAAACAAACACAAACTATGAGGAGAGACCGAATTAACTCAGAACTTAAACCTAAGGTGAGATGGTAGCCTGACAGGGGACAGTAGCACCCAAACATCACTGTAATGATGGATGAGCAGAAGTAATGGCATCAAACATTTGTTTAGGACAAGCACAAATTGTCCAGAGGTGCTGAAGAATCTCCACCATTAAGTACAGATAAAGCAGGTATCTTACAGGAATGATTCAGCTGGACTTGATCATAGACTGGGAAAGGGAGTAGCTGACCTCTCAAAGCCTCTCCTGGTCTATATACTCCATCTTTAGGTAGTGATCTACTACACTACACTTCCAGCTTGTGCTCTGTAGAGTTCCAGATGTAGCTAAAACTACAAGGAGGACTGAATTACAGTTCAACTCTGCATTGATTTGCCTGTGAAACAGTGAGGTTATACAAAAGTCCAGATTCTCAGACTACATAATTCAATTTAACTTCTCTACCTTAAAAATGGATTAATTCAATGAAATTGGGCTAAATTACACCAGATGGGAATCTCACTCCAAATTTATGCCACCGATCATATTTCATCCTCCTCTTTCAACTGACAAGGAACATCAGTCTTAGGTCAGAGCCTTATCTTAGGTCAAACTCTTAATTCTCATGCACTTAAGCTTCCATCTTCAAACAACAGTACTCAGAAACTTCTGTTTGCCATCATGAAAATTCTTAAAAACAAATGGTCTCCATTTCTGTGGTCCCCAGTACCAGAATACATACTTGTCAATAATTTTGCCCATCCTGTTGCTTTCATCTCTGAAATACTCAACCACAATTGAGTATTTGCTTTCCTCTGACACCTCCAATTGAGACTTAGTATAGAGCTTGCTTAAATAAGAAAAAAAAAAAAACCTTGTTCTGTCATCTTTGAGAAATTCTGGATTTCCCCAGTTTACCATGAAAGGAAACATGGCTGGGTAAGAAGAACCCAGCTTTTTCCCGGTTCTGCAATGCCCATGGCATTCAAAACTCTAACACTGCTAACCACAAGAAAAGGAACATCTAGAAATCACTGAAACCACAGTGGCGTAAACAAAGACTGTATGAGCTGCTGAACAGCAGTATAAAGAAACAGCAAAGTTGTTTATGAGAACTTTATCCAAGACTCATTAGAAAGGGAAACACATTGGCACTCCAGAAATTCCCACGCTGCGTCAAAATGGCATTTGAACCTTTAGATGTTTCTAGTAAAGTTACACCCATCACTGAACATTCCAGGCCAAGCCACTGCTTATTGTGTGAAATACATCAATGTTCATTTAAGTCAGCAAGAGTAGCTAAATCCTGAAACAGAAGTACGGAGCAGCATACGGAAGAGATGTGCAAGCTGGCTAGCCAGGCTTAGCTTAGCAGTCTGGGGCAGTGCCAATGTTCGCATCACATCTGGACTGATCCTGCGCAGAACACATGGCTCTGGCGCCTCTGTACCACCCACCACTGCAGGGGATGATGTGCTACTTTCCAAGAAACGTTCAGCCAAAAAAATTAAACATTAGCTGACATAGGTATTAAATTTAATATTAGCCTAAAAACTAGGCTTGTCTGAATCACACCATCTGATGCTCAGAGTCAGCTTTGCTGGCACAGTCCTGGCCTCAATGGATTGGTCATCAGAGATTGAAAACAGCTGTCTTGAAAATGTCAGGTAAGTGTGATATTCACATACAACATGAACTGCTGCAATATAAACAAGCCCTAACATTACACATATCCTAAAAGCAGTGTTGGACCAGTTACATACTTGTTTTATCTGAGCAGATGTCAGCATCTGCTTTAAGTAGAGAGAACTGAAACATTTGTGTTCCTTCCCTGTCCCCAGCCCCCATCCTACTCAAAAGTGAGGAAGAACACTGAGTGTCAGATTTTTCAGTGGCATTTTATACCACAGCAGAAAGACAGATGTTTTGATGATCCCACCTCCCTGTACAATCTGGGCAGCCAGTCTCTTTGCTAAGCCGTTCACCCTTACTATTAAAATTGATTTGCTCAACAGTTCATTGCAGCCAAAGCAAGCACTGCAGACATTAAAGAAAAGGCTGCTCACACATGTTTCTGTACTTAGCCAAGTCAACTACTGATGAATGGGTCATCTTTTGTCAAGCAACAGTAAGGAACTGGTAAAGAAATAATTGTGGTTCAGGAGCAGCCACACTAACAGGTAGGCATTTTCCTGGTCCTTTTGCCTTCCAAAAGCAGTGTTCTCTGTTAGCTGATCCTCAACAAATTTCAGTAACAGAAAACCACAAACACATCCTGGTCAGTTGCAATGCCTTATGTGAACTATGGAAATGTTTAGAAAGTAAATGCACAGACACTGAATCAATGGCACTGCCAATTAAATCATGTTGAACAACCCAAGCATAAGTAAAGAACAATAGTTCAACAAGAGATCATGTCAGGGTCAGAAATTTTAACTATATGATCTAACATGGTGATTCTCAAAATACTGCAGACCACTTCGTAAAAGTCAAGATGCTTCCAAGTATCACACATCCCCTATTAGTCTTCTTACTGTCCTGTGCTCCCTTAATTATGGTCTGGTCAGCTTAACATGCCCAACTCCACTTTTTTCTTGCAGACAGTCTTGCACTCAGGGATGCTACTTTTTCTGAGATAAAAACAAAGCAAAACAGAACACCAAAATACCAAAAAAAACCCAACAGAAAACAACAACTTTGACAAAAAATATCAAAAACCCAATCTACTTCTTTATGTGAGACCTCTGAAAGGTATTGGATGAGGAGACTGCATTATCTGCACTATCTTAAAATTATAATGATTACAAAAGTCCTGAGTCTTGGTACTGGTTATCACCTTGAGTTCTGGAGAAGATTGTAATAAAAATCATGCCACAAAGTTCTCACACCAGAACAGCTTTAAGAAGCCTCAGCCAGGTCCAGGCTGCATTTTACTGAATAACAAATGAAGCACTGTAAGGGAGAAATCTTGCCAATAGACAGGGAGTGGCCATATCAGATGAAAATTATATCTGATACATTAGAAACTCCCTGCCAAATTCTCATCTCCATTCATAGTTTCAACAGCCAAAAGAACAAATGACACCCATGGGAGAAATATTCTCTGTCAGTAACTGCATGGAGGTTATACAGCAAACTCTACTGAGCTCTCTTGCAGGCCCTGGTGTAATGTCCCACTAAGGATAAGAAGTGAGGAGTCATGCTCAGCCTTCCCCTCTAGACCTGTAAGACTGCAGAAGCTGCACTTCAACAGTCTCACATTTGAAACTGGAAATATTTTAGCCCCAGATATTTTACTCCAGTGCTTTAAGTACACAGTAATCTGTGTTCCTGGAAGTATTCTGCTGAAAGCTGTAAACAAAGAGAAGTTTATGGAGACTTACAACCTAGAGAAATGAGGAGGGACACCCACAGAGAGATCTCGGAGAGCAAAGCAAATGTGGAGTTTTATTCCTCAAACCCAAAACCCACAAGGTCTCATCTCTAATTAAACACTTTTCAAACACTGGCAAACTGATATCTTGTCCTCAAAGATGAAGGAAAAGTCCAGTCCATTCTTACAGGAGTTACCACGGCAAAAAAGACAGCCTGGGTTGACAGGTAATGGTGAGAAGCATCACCCTAAGTGTCTGGAGTTTGCCATAATTAGAAGCTAAAGCAGAACTACCTATATATAGACACATGTAACTCTCAAACAAGTATTGCAGTCATCTCCCTTCACAGTTAATTAAGCATGTGTAAACACAAACTGAGCAAACCTGAATTCTCTCTGATGGCTTACTAAAACTTTCACTTTTCACCTCAAAACAACCACTCTGATGTGCCACTCATGACCACAGGGCTGAAAGCTGCAGGACCAGCTTTATTTTTAGGTCCAGAAGGCTTGCAACCTCCCTGAAGACACATAGCCCTAAGAACATCTATAACCTTATGAGCCACATTTCATTAGAATGCAATTAAAAAGATTGTTTGCCTAAAGTCTTGTTCCCAAGAAGTGAAAAACCTCGTAATCAACTCTACTCAAGAAGTAATATGTTGTTATATGGCTTTTTCCAGAGCTTTGACTGCTCAGGAGTTAATTACAGCACACAAACTCTTTACACATTCTTTTGAATACACATTTGCTTGGGGAAAAATGGGCTGTGTGTATTGGCACATAAGTACTTCCTCTGTCCTGCTTACACTGTATCAGTTCACTAAACAGATTTAATTTGCTGTTTCCTCCTAAGGCATTTACCTTTGGAATTATGGTTTTAACAACAGGAGTCTCCTGTATATATACAGACACACAAAATGACAGCTCTTTAATGATACTATGTTGCTCTTTCTATGAACAGTGCAGCAAAAGTGTCCTTGAGTAACTTAGATACAAAAGGCCAATAAATTGAATTTATGTCTCATTTAATCTACAATGGAACAGTTAGTACTTAAAGGGTACATACACTTCCCCTGGTCCCTTTCTTCCTGAGAAACTTTCAGATGCTGAAAATCAATTCCTTTTGTCTCCTTGTTATTCATCTGCTACACATTAAGGAGAAACTCTGGGCATTCAGTGATCCCACAATGGTCTTTCATCTCTAGAAAAGCCTGGTATAAATTAAAATCTTCTGCTCCCTCAAATGACGGATGCATACTGCAGCATGCCACAGACTTATCTGCTTGTGATTTCTGCCAGTGTTCTCAGCGTGCTGCAGCTAGCTCATCTGCATCTTTCAACTTAAGTGACTCTTCTATCACACTGCCCCTCTAGCCCACAGAAGGTGTTTAGACATGAGTCTACGCAAATATGCTTCCCCACACAACAGGTACCGCTATCTACTCTTTTTCCCAACTCCCTGCTGTTTAAAATTTACATTAGAAAGCGGGTTTACTACAGTTAAGATGTTAGTATGAGAACAATAAATACTTCATGAAAGTAATGTTCTTTTATTTCAGTGGTCGTGAGAAATGGAGATTGTATACAAAAAC
Source organism: Sclerurus mexicanus (assembly GCA_013396755.1). Classification (NCBI taxonomy): domain Eukaryota; kingdom Metazoa; phylum Chordata; class Aves; order Passeriformes; family Furnariidae; genus Sclerurus; species Sclerurus mexicanus. The sequence continues at coordinate 1,346,082 of VWZF01006730.1, read as the reverse complement.
TTAATGACATAACGTGACATAATTTCTTTGTCATATCTGTTTTTATGGGCAGTAGAAAAGTAGGACTCTATTTTTCTGTAACAGACATAAAATTTAATTGCTCTCTCGACTGAAGCAGCATTGGTCAAACCATGCTGCTCTTTCACTCCCAGCTTCCAGCTAGTCATGGTGTCAGATGTCCTGCACCATAACAATTCAAGGTTTCCACTCTCACGTCTGAAAGTACATCAAGGCTTAACACTCATTCTTGTTTTACCCTTTGCTCTTTTGATCTATTTTTCCTACTTCCCAATGCTGCCCACTCCTCAATTCTGAAATACTCCCTGCAGCCAAAGTAACACATCCAAAATAAGGAAACACTTGCAAATTTACTTTCACAGTCCGTCCTACGGGAACCATCATCTTTTGCTAATCGCTTCTACATCCAACACTTTCCCCAGACAAGCTTTTAGCTACCTTACTCTACAATCTCTTACATGTATAATTTCTTTGTTTAAATTAAATTTGTCAAAAGTTTTCCACTGAGCAATCTTCTTATCTATCCAATGTGGCAGTTTAAAAAGCTTTAAAATGAAGCTACTGAAAGCCAAGTTAGAACAGCAATGTGCACTTTATATGTAAGCCTGAACAGCAGTTAAAAGGTGAGAACACAGATCGAGTTCACTAGCTATTTCGGGCTCAGATTATGACATAGCCAAGAAAATTTGGAACTCGGTGTACGTCTGAAATACATGTCCAACACAACTGTGCAAAGAGTTAACAGCGGGCACTGACTTCCTGTGTCACACAAACAGCCTATGCCAGATTAAAGCCAGCTCAGATACTCCCATGGTTTGCGGCCACAGGCGATGCTTGCCCACCAAGGCCCTTACCTCACTTGAATCCTCCTGCTGGTTGATAACAGCTAGCGCGTCCTCTGCAGCCTGGCGCTTGGCTTCGGCAACAGTACGCTCCATCTTGGCTCTCTCTGAAGTGATCATGTCGTGAGCTTTCCGCTCTGCCTCTGACACTGCCTTCTGCAACTCAGCCATCGCCTGGCGCTTCACTTCATTGACAGCTTCCTCTGCAAAGGAGGGAAGAAACCCTCATCAGCACAGGATGTTTGGCACAGGGCTATGTGGGACTGATGTGGGAACTGCATCGCTATTATTATGTTGAGATTATTCTGTTATAATGATAGTCTTCATTCTGAATAGAAGGACACAGAGCAACCTGGTTCCTCAAGAATCTTCAAGCCCACTGAGGTGCTACTCTACTTCCCCATCACCAAAGTCTCTAACACTTGTGAAGTTTCTTGCTATTTTGATTCACAGTCAGTACATCTTTAGGTACAGTCACTTCAGATCTCTGGCACAATATAACTGCATTCTATTTGACCACTGAAAAACTGCTTTTGCAGCACAGCTGATATATAAATATGTTTGACAATAATCATTATTTAAGACATATTACAGACTTTAAAACAAAAACAAACGTATCTTTAAGCTCTGGAAACTAAGACAAGATTTATAGTCTTCAACAATTTTTTCCCCGTATGTTAACAAATAAATACATGAAGTTAAAAAACCCCTGAGTATATTTAAAAATTTTAAATCACTAGTCTAGTATCTTTTCCTGGACATATAGTTTTATGAGACAAAATTAAAATTTGTTGATGAACATTCATTTGACCTCTTGATCTCTCCTTCAAATCCATATTTATACTTGAAGACAACTTCCTGGCTCCGCTGAGCCCTTGAGCATGCCCTGGCCAGCAAGGCTTCGACAAACAATTAACACTGAGCAGGGGCACACTTCTTTATTAAACTCAAACCTTCATGCTTCTTGTGAAACAATTAATGCAGCATGAACCCTTTCTTTGGTACATACTAGCGTCATATCTTTTATTCCAGAAAACACGGATTGTCTCAAATTAGTTATTTGGGTTTTGATGCAAGAAGAGTGCAAAGATTTTACTAATGAACAGTCTTTTAATTGACAACTAAAACAAGTAATTTCTTTTTTTTTTTAATTAACTGCTCTAATTAACAAGGAAACCATCCTCCCCCTGAATTAGTTTATCTAATTTTCATCTTTATTCAAAGCAAAATGACAATGATTAATTGAAAATTTAATAAGCAGTAATTATTAACTTGGCAAACCTAGTACCAATTAACACTCTATTAAAACTAATTATGACATGTTTCATTCAAGTGTTTGCTCTTAATTGTTTCATGCACTTAGAAACCACCTTAATTAAATGTTCTGTTTAATTAAAAACGTATATTTCTATGAAAAACGTTTTACTGTAGACTAAAATCTAAGTATTACAACAGTGTTACAGGTTTGAGTTTTAGTCCATGTATTTAGCCTATTTACTTGTGTGCATGCACATACACACAGATCTAACCCTTATGTATAGATACTCTGTCACTCTCTTATGTCTGATAGCTCTGCACTTGTTATTTAAAAATAACGACTACATGAAGCCTCCATTTTCAGTTACTAAGCAAATTACAATAAAGCCTTAACTTTAAGCCATGTACTGAACTAAAACTGAACTAATTAAAATGAAAGAAGATCTCCATTGAGGGTATGTGTGTGTGTTACATGTGTGCATGTTTGAAAAAGATGTCTCAACTGAAGTTTTCAAAGGGGTGGGGAGAGATTTGGAGATAAAACTTATGCCTTTATTTTTATGAGGCTGAAAATATGCCCTTATATTATCCTACCATAAATGTTGTTTAGGGGAAAGCCTCAGGAGAGGAAAAAATCATACCCTTCAACCATACAGCCAAGGCGTAATTTACTTTGAATATTCAAGGTGAATTAAAATTCTATCTAAGTGGCAATACAGGACAATAATTTTTGCTTACGATCAAAGCTACAGCTAGTCTAATTGTATATGCAAATCAGGCAATTTATATTTAAATTATGCATTCCTATTCTAGTCCCACAGGCACACACTGATCAGCAATGGGAATTGGTAGGACATTTGCAAGGTGCTTGAATATTTATTACCAACTGCAACCATTCACTGATCACGAAAAAAGAAATATACACAGGCAAACATACAGATTCCATTTTATTACCATTTTCATAAAAATGAGGCAACTTAAACACAGGCATTTTGTGTCTATGAACTGCAGCTACTAACAAAGTGGATTTCTTTAAGAAAATCTCTATTCTTGCTGGTATTTGCTACAAACAGAAATTATCTTTGTATGACACAATGTACTTTCATTACATCACATAAATTTTGTCTTACATTTAGGTGTTTGCAGTGGTTAGAAATGACAATTTCTTATATTCAACAGAAGCAAAATACTACAACATTTTCACAGGGACTTCTAATTTTAGGTTTTCATCCTAGCTAAGCAACTTCTTTCCAGTCCAAATATAGAAATTGAAAATTAAATTCTATCTTGTATATTGCATCTAAGTTTTTCCACAAAGCTTCTGAGAGTGTGAAGATGCTGAAAGTGCTTATGAGGCCATACGCCTCACTGATACTTTTTAATTGGCTTAAACTATGGGTTGGATTTTAGTATTTCCATTAACTTTGATGACAGAATTTGTGTCGTGCTATACTAAGTGTGAAAACAAAGAGTTAAAATATATCACGGTTTTTGATGACAATGTACCATCATTATTTCAATATACTCTGTATTCATGAACACCCAAATAAACTAAATGAAATTTTGTATCACTGATTTTCTTCACAGCTTCTCAAACTAAATGTTTCCTCTACCTACTGATACTTTATAGACATAGAATGCAGGCTTCACAGTTTAAGATAACAATAAAGACTGTCATATCAGTGCCAAAAAATTATGGGTGACAGTGAAGGAGATTTTATTTGTCTTGACAATGCTGAGCTATGACAACCAAGAATAACACCAGCATTCTTCCTTTCTCCGCACTTCCAGAGAATGGAAGAGTGATTAGACTACTGATCAAATGACATAAATTGAAAATTTTTAAAACCAAGTATCTACGATGCACGTACCTGCATCCTCCGCCTTTCCACCAATATTAAGCATTCTTGGTACAAACTCACTCTATCATTTTAGGAATGTAACTGAAATCTTACTTCCCTTTGAGTAGCGGTAACTCGTGAAAGAAGCCAGGAAGAAAACAACTTGTGTGGAATAGGCATTACTCAGCATGGTCTGAGGTCCTTGGAGCAGACTCAGAAGAGGACTTGACTCATTCTTCACCCAACATGACAATTCAACAGCCAGCTCCTGGTCACCTCCTTCACATCATGGGCACACTTGGTCCACATGATGAGAAAAGAAAGGTGGTGGGCAGATGTGCAGTCCTGTGCCACCACAACATTTTGCATCATCTCACTCTCAGGCTGATCCCGCCAAAGGCAGCATCAGCAGCTGGTGACAAGAGTTATCTCAGCATCATAGCCCAAAATGCACAATCCATCTCTTTCTCTGGACAACTCTACAACATGCAGGACCCCTACTGTCTTTGTACGACGAAGTATGACCATTTCACCCCTCTTTTGTAGCTCCAGAGCTTACAACTGGACTGCCATGGACAACGGGCCTGGCTAAATGACAGGGGATGGCTGGAAGACAGTTTCTGCATGACACAGAAGAAATTATGGCAGCAGTTCACAAGGGGCCCGGGACCCTCTCTGTATTTAATAGAGAAATAGGTATTTTTAGAGAGCAAGTCATCTAACCTATGATGTGACCAATCCTCATTCCATGCCTGCCTCCCTCTTAACTACCAAGGAGCATCAAGAACTTGTCTTGGACTCCTCATCTCCAAATCCACATTTCAGTGAGGTGAATCAGGGCACTGATGACTGCTTTCTACTGAGGTATGAAACTGAACCAGGCTCCCATGGCTTTAACTCATAAGGTACTGCAAAATATGTTCTTGCTCCAACAATCACAAAAGCACGTGTTGAACTTGGTATATTTCAAGAATTAAAATGGAGCCTATCAATCTCCAAAAGTTTATAGTGAATCCCTTTTCCATATGCTTTGGAGATTGCTTGTTAACTGTTTTTATTCCACATTCTTTCTGTGCAATGGATTCAGCATCCCAAACAGACTTTCATTCTTGATTCAGCTGTCTTTAGACATTGGACATACCAAAAGATCCACACTGAGCCAGCAGAAATGACCTGTGAGAGATTTGTAGCCTTCTTAACTGGCAGTTGCAGCCCAGCCAGGAAACTAAGGAGCATCTCAAATGGCATTAGAGACCCACTTTTACAGAGCTGAACTACACCTTTACTGTAGTCCTCAACTGATCACGAAATTGTGGAAACCTCCAACTTCAGTGCACACTCCTGAAAATGCAGACCCATGATTTATGAAAGCAGTATGCTTTCTGATGTATTACTACACTTGGTAACAGATACAGGTGTGCATCCTGCAAAGAGTTACACTTTTTTTTCTCCAATTCACAGACATGCTCAGTTGATTTAAACCCACATCAGACTGAAAATAAGAGACTGGAAATGGGACCAAAGGAAAAACTTTGCTTCAAAGGAACTGATAACATAGATGTTCACAAAATGACATGTCACAGCTCCTGTAGACTACCATTTGTGGATACAGGTAATGTGACTACACATCCAACTTCATAATTCAAGCCAAAAGCTTCAATTAAGTTGTGCTAATTATGAAGAAAACCATTTTTCTTTTATTGCATTGCACCTATGAGTCATAAATGACCTGATATGCCAAATGACATCAAATCCTAGATTTTGCAAGAGGAATGAAGGCTTTGAAATTCAACTCAATAATGCTCCTCTTACTGACATTCCCTGGGATTGCATACTTTTTCATATTTTTCATTTAAGGTGTTAACATAAATATGTCAAAACAAACTATAAAAATACTTATGGGCACTGAGTTACAAAGGCTACATTTTCTTGGGCAAAAAGAAAAATATGTACATTGTTTTGCTATTTTTCACAGAAAATGCAGTAGTTCTAAAAACATTAACATATTAAAGAATGTAGACTTTACATGATAAACCCATATTACACACAAAATTTTTTGTCTGATGCAACAATATGCCAGCATAACATTTTTAAATGTATGCTCTGTATCTACTTTAAAATACAATGGAAAGCAGCAAGCATTTACAGGAGATTTGAACAGAAAGCATCAAAACTGCTGCATATTTGCCATTTAATCATTAACTGCTGCTCAGACAGCTGCTGTACACTTCATGGTTATACAGGTGTTCAAAAGCAGGGGGGGTTGTGTATGAGTGTATATATAGAAGCTCAACTACCTCTCTGGAGTTCAAGAGCTGCCTCCTGGCCCCTCTGAAAACAAGGAAGCTCTGACGTCAGTGTCAAAAGAGCAAAGGTTTAGCTCCAGCACCATGGTGGGATCCTTGCCAGGAAACTCCTGTGCTCAGGCAGAGTTTCAAAGTGTTGAAGAAAACTTTGCACAATGACAACTTATGCCCAGGGTGCTTTCCAGGCATGGGTATATGCTGTCAATGCCCCTGCAAACACTCAGACCAGCTGCAGAGATGCAAACTTGCTTACTTCATTGAAAACTTTGCAGGTTTATGAGCACAGGCTTCACTGGGGGCTGACAGGCACACAATCTTTTTTAAATTAGGAATAGTTACATTTCATAGTTGAAGCTTTTTCTTTAACAGGTGTACTTAGGTTTTTTCCCCTCCTTTGGGAATTCTTACCTTAACTAGGCAAGAACTTTGACACTTAAATATGAAAAAACAAATCCCCACACTAACTTTTTTTTTTAATTGCTAACAGACTGAAGACTTTAACGTATCAAGTTTCAGCCTGAAACCATTAGAAGCCCTGAAAATAGTTCTTATTGGAAGTACTGATATTCCCGTAACTATAGCAGCCAATGCTTCTATTATAAAATTATTTAACGTCCTGATCAGTTCCAGTTTAAGATTAATAAACACAATTTCTTCTTGTTACTAGTAAGCCCTTCCCCCGCCTCCCCATTCCTCACATCACTACATTAACAACTGCACACAGCTGCCAGAAGACTAAGCTGGTGTTTTTAAACAGTTCTTACCAGCTTTCTTCCAGATCTCCTCTGGCACATATCCAGACGCAGGCCTGTGAAGGAATTCCCGATGAGATTCTGCAGCAGGAGAGGATGCAGAGGGAAAAAGAAAGAGCATCATAAGCAATGCTTGCCTGTTGAGAACAAGGCTTAGAGAAATACCTTTTCTCTTTACTTACTGCTCAGACAAAAAAAATCATGTAAAGTTTTTCTTTCCTGAAAACAAACCTGATGCCATGGCCACAGCTCATGAATGTCACATAGACCAGATCAATGTTTATGACTCGAATGTCTCATCTTAAGCCAAGCTGAGACTAGTTCACTTTTATTTTTATTTTATAGTGTTTCAAGTCAACTCTATATGACAGTTTCCACAGTTTTAAGGCAGGCTTTGCAAGATGAACTGAGGGACTGACATGCTTTATCCTTTGTCATTATACTTATGAAAAGGGAAAAGAAAGAGGGCAACAGTGAGGGTTTGGTACTTCTGCTCTGTGCAAACAGAATGGCTACTGACGAGTGCAGATAAAAGCCAGGATGTCATTCCAGTGATCAAATAAGCTGTCCACAGAAAAAGAGAAGGGTGTTTCTCTATGTTCAGAGCTATGCTTTCGTATATCTGAGCCCATGTTGGCAACTATAGCTGCAGGAGTTTGAAAAACAGAACCTTTAACTTTAGGTTAAGCCCTAAATACATGTGCTGCCAAACAACCTCACTAGAGCTGAAGCTCATAATTCACCCATACATTTCAATCACATCTTGACAGCTCTTTCCCTTTCTTTCTTTTTTTTTTTTTTAAAGGGTTTAACCTCTGGGCTTGGGCCTAAGAGTTCTGAAATCAGCAAGATCCCTTCCACACAGACTTCAAAGTCTTAAGATCAGACAATACAGAAAGAAAATTCACTTTGGCCTGAAATTTAGCATACAGATCCTCAGCAGATGAAAAGCTGATCTTTTCAAATAAGATCTAAAAACTGATTAACTGATTATTCAAAGGAATAGGGGAGAAAATAAAAAGTACAAAAACCAACCAACATAAAACAACTAAGTTCACTGCCATGATTATTATTGCCTCTGTGACTTAATTCAATTGTCTAAATACAATAACTCAATTTGGTATATCAGAGATAGGTTTGAATCGTTTTAGATGCAGCTAGAAATCAATCATTCTGTTTGATATCTGAGCTTGAAATATAGCAAAAGTACAAACACTACTCTTTGAATACTACTTTTTACTAAATATATTCATTTTTGTATCTTAGTTATTATTCACTAACTTGGTCAAAAAGTAGTATTTTTAAGAAAAAGGTTGAACAAAGGTGGAAATGACAGAGGCTGTTGCCACTACACAGAGAGTAGGGATCCCCACTGCCTGTGCACTGTTTCACAGAAGCAGTTTCCACCATGAGAGTCTGCAGACACCAATGGAGGTGACTGAATCCTCCCATCTGACAGGCAGCTGCATGGATTTCCCCAGCTTTTTTGTTTGCCACTAAAGTTTGGGATGACAATAAAATCAATTTTTGTTGGCTGAATTCACACCTCTCAAGCATAAAATTATGGGGGTGTGTGTGTAGATTTTGCAAAACAGCTATTTATACTGGTTTAATCAACTTGACAGAGGACTTCAGACCTGATACCAAAAATGGGAAAATTCTCAGTATCACTTTTATTTGCTCTTCACACAATACATGCAGGAAAAGACCCAACCAGGTTCCAAATGTGGCAAAACAAGGGGTTTGTTGCATTCACATCTTGCACTTTGTGTTGAGTTTTCCTGTCTGCTATTTAAGGTACGATCCACTGCATGGAAATCATAACCTTGATTTAAGCTCATGGTACTTAGTATTATAAAAAAAGAAAAGATGTGGAACTGATTTTTTAGTACACTTGACTTTCCAAAAATGGAATTCAATGACATAAGTGACCAGATTGCCAGCTAATTGTTAGAATTTCCAAAACATAAACATCAATCAAGCTCTTATTCCAACCACAAATTATTTACATGAGGAATGAGATCCTCTACAAGAAGAATTAAATCAAGAACTTGTGAGAGACTTTCCCATAGTTTGGAATGGTGCACAAAAAAAAAGGACAAGAAGCACTTATAAAGATAATAAAAAACATATTTTCCAAGCAAGCAAAATATTATTAACATGGCTATTGTTTCGGCGGTGATCATGAGTCTGTGAAAACAATCTACTTTCTGAGGCTAAACTACAGGACGTAACCAGAGGATATAACTCTTATATTACTAATATTTTTAAGGTGAAGTGTCCTTCCGCTTAAGACTCACAGAACTTCATCATTAAAACTACAGCACAAAAGATCTTAACTTGGACATCTAGAAAACTCAAACCAGGAGTAACATAACTGAACTAAGTCCCTAAAATACTAAAGGGAAAGACAACTGCAACAAGCCATAAAGAGGAAAGCACATCAACTGTGTTAACTGACTGACTGCAGCACCTAGAAGTCAAAGTAAATGCTGCCTGAAACAAAACAGAATGAAATCAGACAAAATTAGGAATAACCTGAAGTGACAAGGCAGCTCATATAGAAAAGGATAAAGGAAAAGGCTTTACATATCAGACACAATAACAAGGGTTTTTCTAATGTGAAAATGCAACAATGTTATTGTGCAGAACAACAGAATGTACACAAATTAATTTAGTTGAATTCACAGCAAGGCATAGTTTGAAAGTATGTATTGATAATTAGTCTGGTTCCTACTGAACCAGATGAAAAGCCCAACAAGGAAAAGAAAATATACACATATACATGACAGCAATCAGTAATTTCCTGTGAAGGGCTTAAACAAAATAAAAGGAATTTTTGACATCAGAAACTGTTTTGGCATTTTCTATTTTAATATGAAATAAACTTGTGAAATAGCAAGAAAGTTGTTGGACTGGGGCAGAAAAATACGCATGAGGAAAACACACAAAAACTGGCCTTGGTTTCAGCTCTCACATTCCATTTAACAATTTTGGTGCCTTTAAGATAAAGAGAACAGATGCTGAAAGTACTGAGAGACCTGGAGGGACATGTAGAATTTTAAGAGCAGCAATATATATGGGTCTGGGAAGTGAAACTGAGATGAAAAGCTAGGACCAAATAAAGCATATGAACTCTCATGTGATAGTAAGGCCCAAACCCAAGAATCATAGAACAGAAATACTTAGAAGGAAAAGATGTGTTCAAAACTTTCAAGAAGTCTGATCCATATTTGGAAAGAAGGACCAAAGATGGGTTGGCAATACAAAAGAATGGAGGGTTTTATTGCTGGACAATGACATGCAAACCCATAATACAAAATGTTAAAAAATGGAAATGAACGGATGATCTTTTGAGGATCTTTTAGAGTTTACTGTATTTATGAACATCTGGCTGAAACAACAATACCCATATATCCATACAGAACATCAGGATTCAAAAATAAAAAAGCTACATATAACCAGCCCTGAATTACAGATTGTTTCACAAATGAAATATATAAGCTTCTATGTGTATTTATATGGTTTTCAGATTTCATATGCAAGTTTTACTTTGTTCTACCCTATAATAAATGGAACACCATTGGTGGGACAGAGACAACAAACAAAAAACATCTCAGAGCAACAAATACCAAATATTCACTGCCTTTTTTGTAAGAGTCAATCTCAGAAGCATGCCAGCTCCAAATAATATACAGATACAGATTTGAAGATGTGTAATACTGAATAAGACTACCTTGCATCTGGTTGTGGGGCACATATGTCCGGTATTTTTACACACTTTTTTGCCTTCTAATACATTTCACTGGCTATTACAACACTCCTTGCAACTGTGTTAAAAACATAGTTGTGTTTTCATTTTAAAAGAACAGGAAAAGTAAAACCACACAGGTACTGTATTACTGAATCATTCTCAACCAAGGCTAAGTCATAACCAAACAGTGAGCACACGAACATGCAATGATCCTGCAGCTGGAGCCCTACCTAATGGCATGCAGTTCGGTACACCACAACCTAGCCCAAGCCTCCCATGTAGCAAATGGATTAAGAGCAACACTTAATATCATCAGTGACCAGTATTACAGAGGCTTTACGTTCTAGAATTACAAGTTATAAATGTTACAGTGGTATTCACAGCATTACAGTTAGCTCATGTTGAGAGTAACACACATATCACAGCAATGCCGATTATCTACAACTGCAAAGGAACGGTTTTAAGATTGCAGCATGAATAGACATGTATTGGCAGGAATGATCTGGCTAACACTGAAAACATGATGGTGAACAAACTTAGATAAAATATAAACTAGGTCTGAAAGAGTTAACATTTAAAAATGTATTAAAAAATGGCTAACCTACATATTTTTGACAAATTCATACACCTCTGAGAATCCTGGTTTCCTGGGGCAAATCGTGAATGTATTGGCACTCTTCAGTTGGAGATTTCAAACTCTATCTTGTAAGATTTCCATTCAGATAAATTCAACAGACACAAAATACCAACACCACTGCAGACCTTCTGATGTGTGCCTACACCACTTATCTAGAGCCACAGCTGCACTCAGTGAGGTTATAGATCTTGTTTATAACCCACAACGATGAAGAACCCTCATCTTTAATTTATCTGACTGCATGTATTTCAGTGTACAGTGTCTGATATGTGTAATTATTCACTATTAGAATGAAAGTTGCAGTCCTGCTGCAGTATGTAGTACTGAAATACTTCAGCAGAAATGGAGGAGTCAGATAATGTATTATTCCCTTCACAGACCATCACTGTTAATCAAGTGAATATATATATAAAGTCTGAGTCATTTTTAGACTTTCATAAACATGTATTATTCAGACTGAAAAGAATAGACTCACCTTCAACACACTCTTGGAGAATAATGGGACCCTGTAATCTGTTGTAGCTGGCTAATGCATGTATTGGATTACATTGCATTAAAATGAATGACCAAATATTTCATTTCATTTCTTAATTAAAAACATCAACAGAAAAATATTGATCAGATACTGCAAATGGTCATGCTCAACATAATTTACAGGGATGTCAAATTTAAAGAAGCACAAGACTCTTTGGCAGAAAAAAGGTCTACTGGTTCAAAAAGACAGCCAGAATTTTCTTCAATTACTTCTGAACTCAAAATATCTATGCTATATTTCATCTCAGAGTTTTTCAACAAGAGCTATCTATGAGGACAGTGGCATAATGTTTAAAGTGAGAAGTCATCCCTTCAGTGATGATATTTTAATTGTAAAGAAAAAGAAACAAAGGCACAGACAATGTAGCCATATGGCCCTCTTTTTTCCCTCTTGGTAGTGGAAATGACAAGATGGATTTAAAGGGTGGTATTAACTCATTTAAAAAAAGTATAAAGGGGAATCACTGAGATTTAGAATCCCTCCAGCAAAACCCCCAGTATGTATACATGTTGTGGCACTTTAATTAAAATATTGGAGGAATTTTTCAATCCCTTCCTTCTCACTTCAAAACTAAAATACAAAGCCCTAGAGAATGTTAGGAGTATTCATTTTAACTAGATTACTACCAGTTTTGAGGAAATATAGGGATTACCCTTCCATAGTCTCCCAAGTAAATATTTTCTCATGGTTGTGTCAGACATAAAAGCATTTCTTATCAATATTTATGATTGACATGGATGCTACATCACAGAAGGAAGCTATGTTTCATGTTAGCAAGTCTAAAAACTATTTTTTCAACCAAATAACCAAAACGGATATGTTAAAATGAACTCACTCCAACCAGTTTAGTTGTACCCACAGTACTGCAGAGATGACTGGGGTGTCCAATGCCAAAGGCTGTGCTGTATGCCTTTTAAGCCAGCAGACTTTGTTGTTTCCAAGAATTCATCTTGACAAATAGATAAACAATATCCTGATATAGGGATCGAATTGTATGTATGATTTTCATTTTCTTTTGTATCTGTTGTTGTGGTCATGACTATTTTTCTGGGATTGTAGTATTATCTATAAAGTTTTTATGAATGTCATGAGTATCATGAGTTCCAGTTTCCTTAGGGAAATACAAAAACTCCAGTTGCTTTTCAGTTTTTACCTACTAACTACAGTCACAAACATCATGGCCTGGCTCTTTCTGAACACAGCTTTACTAGAGAAGTGTGTCACTGCTTTTGATCTAGGGGCTTACTCACAATTCTCTTCCTGAAGCTACAGATGTGATCAACATTTCAGATGCCATATTTATGAGTCTTTCTTTACATTACATTTAACACTATTTGAACAAGCCATTACTTGAATGCCTTATTTCTGAGAACACCTCCTCTAGGGACTAGGCTTATTAGTGAACTTGGGAACAGCATTTCCATAACCCTTCCTTCCACTTACTGAAGTTAATTTATAGACGTATTGACTCAAATAATTTGACACACACACACAAAAATGGTTTGCTATCAAGAGGCACTAAATATTACAGTGGTAACTCTAGAGATTTACCAAGAGAATGATGGAGAAGGGATTAGATTTGTTTTTCTATTTGCAATTAAAGAAGTTTTTGACTTAATAAGCTATTTGTAAAGGCAAAAGTAAAACATAGCTTTAAATAAAATATAGTGCAAAATAATACACATTTTCCTAATAAGAACAGTTTATTATGATTTTGAGTAGATGGCATTGGATATGGACAACTTACTTTTTTCGAGATAAATATTAGACAAGCAAGCATAATTTGCTGTTCTTTTCAAAAGAGCAAAAGATCATAAAAAAGGTATCACCAAGATGTGTTTCTTTACCATACCTGCTGTGAAAGTGAGGGGATAGGGTAGAAAAACGCCAACATACTAACAAATTACAGAAAGCCCACAAAGCAAAAGGTTGTTTTTATACAGCAGAGTCCTCTTGGAGCAACTGTGTGACGTACTGTGCGAGTGTGACTGTGAAGATCTGCAGGGGGTGAAAGCCCAGCTGCTTGGTCGGTCCTTGTAAGAGGGCTCTGCTGCTTGAGCCAAGGCCTGAGCTGTTCCATGTAACTACACAACAAGCAGTACCCAAACCACCTCAGACACACCTGCACAAGCTGCAGCAGTGGACGCAGATGTGCATGGCTGTGGGTATCCCAGATCTTGTTTCTTTCTTAAACAGAAACCAAGTACAGCTAAGAAGTGCCCGTATCTTTATACTTCCTTCATTTCCTTACAAAAAAACCCTTCCAAGTTAAGTAATTTGATTTGAGAAGGTGAAAGCCCTTAGTTTCAAAGTGCAAACAATCCAGAAGAACCTATAGAATTCCTTAATCAAGCAGACAAGGAAGGGAGTCAGGGGGGACACAGAAACAGTGCACACTGCTCTGCCACCCCTGCATGACAGCCTGTCTTCCCACCCCATCAGTCTCACACTTTGCTGAATGGAAAGCAAATTACCAAGCATCATCCAAAAAGACTCAAGCCATTTCACCAAGAAACATGACTAATAGGGCATAAGAGTTACAGTTAATTCAGAGTCAGCAGAGAGGAATCATCACTATCACAGAACAATCAGAAGACCAAATACAAACTTCATCTGGCATTTAGCTGAGCTTAAAGAGAATCAGTAAATGATTTTTAATGAGGATACTGTACCTAATGAAACTGGATCTGGATTCACTGGACTCTGTTGTCTGGAATGACTACTGCTGCTGTTTCCACCTTTTTTTAAATCTTCTGCATCACTGTACCGCCGTATCCAGTAATTAAGCTCCTCCCGGTCTGCTTCTTGACATCGCCGTAGTACAGTGAGAGATCGCCTAGTTTTTTCCACCATGTCCATTATACAGTTCAACAACTGCTCACAGTGATGGATGGACCAGAATAAAAAAAGAACATTTTATTCATAGAGTGACATAAAAATAAAGAACATTAATGTGCTGAGTGCCTGGGTTTTAATAATTAAGAAGTCCTTCTCTGTTATCTCAAATGTAGTTGAAAAATTCTAGACTTCTCTTAAGAATTACAATCCCTTTCTTTTTAACTGGTGATCCTAAACCTTATGGATAGATATTCACAGAAGAAAGAACAAAGACAAGGAGGAAGAGACTGAACAGGCTGTAGTCCTATCACTAGTACCACACAGCACCACAGAGGCCAGGAGATCTGGTCCAGAACTGAAGCCTACAAATATTATCAGAGCTAATAAATGCAAAGAACAAATCCAGTGTGCCGCAGGTCCAGCATTTCTAAAGAAGAGTCCATTCCTCTTTTGGCAGACTGTAATAATTACAATACTGCAGGAGGCACTTAACAGCAAGGCCTGAGATGAGCTATCTAATGGGGAACATCAAACCCTCTGATTTAATCACCAATGCTTTCAAAACTTGTCCTGCGATTAAAATTTGTTTTAAAATATAAAATTTTAAATTCCTGTCTTAGAAGGGCTCCTTTCAGACAATTATACATAAAAGTAAATTTAGCCCTTACATGGTCAAGGTGTTTCCACTCTTCTGCCCATTCTCTGTCTGTTAGTCTGTGATCAATCATTTCTTCTTGACGTGTGCCATGCAACCCTGCCAAAAAGGAGCAAATCATGTTTACAATGTTGGGAGTCCTCTGGAGGTAAAAGAAAAAGCAGGAGAAAAAAGAGCATATGGGCAAAACCACCATACCTTCCTTGTGCTAACATTCAGAATGCCACTACAAAAAAAAAAAAAAAAAAAAAAAGATGCTTAAAAACTTTGCCCTAAGTTCTCCACAGTACTTTTGCCCACACAAGATGGTACTGTTTTGTTCAATTTAATGTCTTCAGTTCTGCATGTTCTACATGTTGTAAGATGACCTTTCAAAAATGGACATAAGTCTTTCCAACTATATACAATTATTATATATCTAAATACATAATACAATATATAAATTTTCATTTGCACTACTTGAAGTCAGCAAGACAATTATTTGGTAACTCATTGTATTGAATACTATCTGTACTTCAGAGAGTTGAAAAAATATTAGAAATAAACTCAACATTATTTCACTAAATGCAGTAATTACTACCATGTCAACAGAGCGTCATTAAGGGTTCATCCCTTCACAGATGTTTTAACAACATGTGGTTAAAATGTAGCACATATATCAGAGCAGCTGACAACATGATACAACCAAGCCAGTATTTATTATCAACACTCAAGGGGAACCAACACTTGTTCTTTGTTTAGCCTCCTCTATACAGATGCTGAATATTTGTAAGTGTTCCTCTTTTATTGGAGATTTGTTTAAAACAAGGAAGAACACTAAGTGCAGATGTGAAACAAGCCAGGCAAATCCAAGAGCATCAGATGTCCCATTTAACCAAATTGTGCTGCATGGGGTGTGGCTGGTGCTTCTGCTGTTCGCATCCTGTGCAGACATCCCCACGCTGCACCGCGCTCTTGAGATGTCACACACACACTTCTTCAAAAGATAGTAACTTTATTCTACTCCAAGCTGAAATCAAGCCATACTGATGTTGTATCACCACAAATCTGGCATCAGAAGAAAAATAAAAAGCTCTACCTGTCCTTGCCTGCCATTCACCCGAATGTCTATGTCACCTATGCAGCTTTGAAAGCACCAGTTCTGACTCTCTTGCTTAAAGACACAATTCAATCCACTTTCAGAAATATAAATCTGAAATAAGGCCATTAGAAGTAGCCAGATGGGCAAATAGCTATAAAGTCTATATCTGAATGGCAGGTTAAAAAATCCTGTTCACAATACAAGGAAAACAGAAACTTAAAAAAACAATGCAGAAAATCAACGTGCCTTACCCATAGGTCTGTTTCTGTCCCTGAGGTCCCTGTGATTGGGGTGTCTGTATGAGTCCCTGTAGTGGTGGGCAATGGCCATATCATCCAAACGATAATGCTGAGGTGGAGGTGGGGTGGGATGAGGCAGACCATTGGGCTGATAAGATAAGCCATTATTTGGACTGTACCGCTGGCCTGGGCTAATAGTGCAGGGCCGCTTGCTTGGATGCTCTGAGTGCAAAGGCTCTCTGTCAAAGCCATTTTCTTTGGTTCTGAAAAACAAAGCAAAGGAACTTTAATTCACTTAGTGAGTAGACCTCAGAAACAAGCACCCCCACCTACACACGCAGCTTCAGGAACTAAAGTTTGTTCTTTCACTTTGGTCCAAGTGTGTGGTGTTGCACAACATTTCATAACACTGCACATTTGAAACATACAAAGGACTCATTCACCTTGTCTAAGTATCCCTGTAACTTGAGAAATACTTGCAGGGTGAGCCTTCCGATGGAGCCACTTAAAGAGGGGTTAGAGACCAAGCAGCCTTTGCTGAAATCACCGATTGATGGGATGGATACACACATAATTACAGAGCTGAAACAATGAACTGATACATGAAGTTAGAGACCAAAAAATTCCTACTTTCAGCAGTGCCCAAAGTGATTAGGTGAAATCTGTAGTTCAAGAACTATTTTTTTTCAAGAGGATAGCAGACAGTCTTCAGGTAGTGCATGTCAGTGTGCTGAAGCTCAGCATGCTGTGAGCTTCCATCAAGATCAGTGTCATGCTGAGACTTGGGGAAGAACAACTCTAGATGATGAGAAATGCTCCCTTCAGAGATTTTTGCACTGTGTGGGCTATTCCAGTCAAAGGTGCTGTGACTGTCATTAATTTTGTAGGAAGATGTGGTTAGACTCAAGTACTCAATAACATCCAGGATTTCCCACTCCATTACTCTTAGACAGTGGTTTTATGCTCAGGCAACTTGGAAGAGTATTGAGAAGTACAGGGTTTTTTATGTTCTAGATACTCTTCAATTCATAACCAGCTATTTCCAAAGAAGTCTCTACTTGACACCTCTGTCTGAGAACCTTGAACTCACTGAACTAATTTTCCATTACAATAAAAAAAAGAAAGACTACAGTTACTTCAATAGGTTCACAACTCTTTCAGGGAAGTTTCGTTTCACTGAAGCATGGTTTATTTACCACAGGAATAAACAAAACCTACAAAATATTAGCTTTCATAAGAAAATTTATTAGATATAAATATTGAAACTGTTGAGGTTTCATTTCTCCCTCCAAGAACCTTTATTAAACAGATTATATATTCCAGCTTTTTTAAGAGAACTTTATCCTCTGTAAGAAATGAATGGTGCAATGTATCTTTCCTAGTAATAACACATTTTTTCTCACTTTGACAGAAAGGTAGATTTGATTCTTGTTTGCCTGCTGTTAAAACCAACCACCATACAACAAACGCTCCCCTGGAAAGCAACTGAACACCACAACTGTCTGTGAGGAAAGTCTATTAATTGTCACCCCACAACAGGTTCCCCTTTACTGCCAATGAGAGGAAGGATGAAACCAAATCATTGGCATTTTCCTCCGGGAGAGAGGATCAAACTAAGATCTTGGAATTGCCAGCAGGAAATTAAATGATGGGCTGCATTGTTTTCAGAAGGAGTAAAGAGATTTCTCAGGGACCTCACCAAAATTACTAATGCCAGAGAAGATGAAGGTCTTTTTATTTTATTATTTTATATCTATTTTTATCTATTTTATCTATTTTTTATCTATTTTATTGTACTGTAACTTGGTAAAAAGGGGGGAATCTTTCACCAATACAGCAGGACAGCTATTCTAATTTTGGTCAGATATAAAAGACAAACTTTGTTAAAGTGGACTACATAACTTGTTCCAAAGCAAACACAGCATGACTTTGAAAACTCCTAACCAGAAAAACCTGAGGTCCATCTTTTTTTTATTATTATTACCTTAGGCATGATGGCTTGCATTAACTCTGAATGGGTAGTGATGTTTCTGACAGCTCTTCAAGACAAGTCTTGTATTTAGTTGTTGATATGTGTTTTCTTTGCACATACCCACTCAAACTCCATGTCTTGGTCCTCCAATTGTAAAAATACTGTGCAAGAAAAAAATGGACCTTTCTGTCTCTACATGACAAGCTATTACTTTTCCTTAGTTTTTTAGTGTTACAGTTAGAATGTTCTCTAACTTACACGAGGAAAAATCAGAAATAGTAAATAGTTAAATAACTTCATTGATTTTTTTGATCACTCAGTGTAGGAAAAGTAAAGCAGAAAACTGGGACAAGTGGGAATGCAGTTTTCATCTTCTGCACTACAACTTGATGTTAAAATCATATCTTTTCATACAAATGCTATTTGAACCTCAATGTACAGGTATTTCTATGTTTTCTTAGGAATGCTTTGTACTTAATTACGTTAACTGGAATGCCCTGCGTTAGCTTGGACAACACAACAGCATATCCACTGAACTTTAACTAACACAGAAATTAACCTGACCCCTGAAAACACATTTACTGAAATTAAAATCCTGTTTTTGCTACTATACTGGATAATGGTTATCAAGTCTTTTCTGGGTGTTAAAACTTAACTTCTACAATTTGCTATTATATTTTCTGCACTGACCAAATAAGTAACTTAGCAGAATACCAGAATGTGACTGTTCATAAACTCATTTTATGTTTCTGACCATATAAAATATATAAAAGGTAACAACTTAGAAGAACAGGAATCACTGCCAAATTTACTGTATCTGAAAATATGGAATATAGTGATAACAGATGAAGTACTGAAGACTGCTGTAATTCAGATGCTCTGAACTCCACCTACTAGTCTGCTTCTAATCTCAGTCCTACTCATTCTTTCAGGTCTCACCCCTTGGGACAACAGCATTTCCCCAGGTGCCTGAGGAAGCACTCCTGTTTTCCTGTTTCAGTAACTGGCAGACCCATGTGAACACTAGTTCCAAATATAACACCATCACAGTTCTAATCTGTGTTCATCTGATTTTTATCTGAATTCAACTGATTTTGCAAAGCAACCACAAGCTGTAGAAAGTAACACTGAATGTGTAGGAAACCTGACACTTTTATTCTTGCTCCTGTTGGCCATATTTTCCTTGATATGCAAGGAAATCTACACTGTTGTTTGGAAAATTGGCAGTATTTTAGATGACGTCCTTGAGCTATAAACACACAAGAGGTCATTATACTTGGAGCTATGATTTACTCGCATTAAAGATAGCAGAATAGACACTAGTCATTAGTTTGTAGCCATTTAACAGAATTTATGTTTCTAGGTTATAATTTCAGTTTTAAATTATTGCAATTTATGGATAATTTCCTGTGTAGAAAATCTGACCATGCAAAACTGCCTTGGCTAGAAAATTAAGTTTCACCTGATCAAGACTATTATAACAATCTCAAAGAACACTGGAGTCAGCTTGCAAGAATGAAGCAAAGCTGTTCGTCTGCTATTTGTGCGAGATGCTTTGGTTTAAATTGACTTCCAGCAATAAAGGTTTGATGGCCAAACAAGTGAAAATGCTTTGCTGAAATAAAGTACTTGTTTATAATACTGTGTTACAGAAAAGATTACTACTGCCTTGCTAACAGTTCATATTAAGAAAATTCTTATAAATTCCTCATAATTACACATGGCTTAACAGGGAGCATAGCTGTAAGAGCTGTGAACATCCTTACTGAGATGTGGAGAAGCCTCTTAAAGTAAGATTTACCTAACACTATTATCAAAGTTGATTTCTGTGCTCAGGTACCTTTGACATGTATTTCTTGTCATGTGTGCCAAGTGTACAGCAATTACTTCTAGTGTCACAACACAATCCTGGCCACTTTTGTTTTCTTCTCACTCAAAATTAATGCTGTTCTACCAGAATTTTTTGCTGTCCTATATCCACTTTGTAGGCAGCTGGCACACATGTAGACTAACTATATGATATGCTCATGCACCATACAGTCCTTCCCAGCAAGCTCAAAGGATAACTAATTAGCAAACAGTTTTTCGTGGCTAATGCATTTACAATCATGTCCTTTATAACTAAGCATTCATTCACCAAAACAAAAACTCACATTGGTCCAAGTTCCTTTGCTTTATTACAGTAGAATGTCAACTCCAAAAGTTGCAAACAAAATACAGTGAACACTCTGATCGTGACATGTCATGAACAAATTACCAAAATGTGTTGTCTCCTCAGGTGTCAGTTTTCCTCTCTTGCAGTGACTGATGGTTCCCAGTGTTATTACAGAAACAGATTGATCTTTTTAATGAGCTAGTTTAATAGACTCCAAAATCTCACCGTGGCTGCTCATCCATGTCAAACCATATGCACCAAGGAAACATTCAGTAACACACAAAGCTCAACTGTCAAATTGTTCTATAAAACCTCACATACAGTAGACTTGACTATACAGACAAATAACCAGAATTGGAAAATGCATGTGCAAAAAAGGTTCTGAAATTATAAGCAGAAAAAATTACTGTTATGTGGATTTTCTTAAACAAAAATCATGAGGCGGATGTGGTTACATGTAACACGTTCCTGTTCCTTTGCCTAATCCCATACTGCATTTTACCTCTACTGGAATAAATGCTATGCCCAAATGAAAAATACCAATATGAATGTGTGGATGGATATATATTTTTACAGACACACACCTATATGTGAGATATGTATGTCTGTGTACATTATAACATACACATTCTATACAATGCATGTATATGTATCATGTGCCNTAAATTGTAACTCTGACTCGTAATCTCTCTCGTGGTGGGTCTATTTCTCCTGCCGGTTTACCCTTAAACCAGCACAGAAGTGAAAAAGATACTGCAGTTTACTTCAGTAAGAGATGTATCTCCAATCAAAATTACTCCAACTACACTTAGTTCCCCTGGAAAGATGTGGCCTTTTAGCAATTTTTTTCCATATATTAGCCACAGAGTCACAGAAGACCCTTCTCTTAAAGGATGTCTGTTATCTTCTGCTGTGTTTTCATTAGTATATATGAAGACTACTTAGATATCTAAACAAAAGGTATATATGTTTCTAGATTTTTTCCTGCTTCTCTGTAAACAATTAAAATAATTAATAGTGTAATGAACATAAAGCCAGACAAGTATTTGGTTTCAATACACATTCAGTCTAGGCATGTTCTGCCTCTGAGGATGGCTTTTTGCTGTTGATTTACTTACATTATCCAAATTCAAAGATATGTAGACTCCCATTCAGTAAATTTAAGGACCTTTTCCAAAGGATCTTGTTCTTTCTACTAAATCTGTAGTACGAATGTTCTTGAGTGCACAAGACAAATCCACTGAAATTGGCTCAGTCAAAAACTACTGCGTATTTTTTTCTGTATCGCTTTAATCATAGTCATAGTCAATGGAGAAGTAGGTGTGACCAACAAGTGACAACTACTGAAAAAAAACAACTTATTTTTTAAGCTCAAGGTACCATTCAAGGACAAACTGAGCAGTCTCTTTTCAGGTAAGTATTCTTCATGACAGCAACGAACTGCAGAGTCAGAAAGAAAGGATGTTTCTTTCTGAAATGCCAGGGAGCTAAATTTCAGCTTTGGAAAAGTTCTCTCTTTACACAAAGAGGCTACATGTAAAGTGTCTGAAAATTAAACATCTTTCTGGAGTGCAGTTAGCAGGCTTGTGTTAACCTCAATGCTGTTTCAGTTTGGTCTAGTTTTCAGGGGAAAATGGTGAAAAAGGGATACACACAAAAAAGCTTCTCTGCTGGTATCTTAATTTCCTTGCTGGTCCACAGTGATTACAGGCCAGTTAATATCAAATACTTTCATATTTTGTCTATCTAATGTTTATGTTACTTTAAATTTTACTGTTAATTTTTGGCTATGAGGAGCTTAAAGTTTTACTATGAGCTTTGCAAATTTTCCTCTATTTTTGTGTTATCTCAGCCTGTTCCTACCTAAATGTTACCTTGATAAACTTATGTGATTCTTGAATTTGCAAGTCTTCAGCTTTTTCATTTAAAAGATCACTAGGGCGCTTGCCATGCCTTAGGCATAAAGCTAGTGGCATTTGACAAAACAGCATTATAAAAGTTTAGCACACTATAAAATCCATGGCAAACAAATCTATGAAAAATATGATAGTTGAGTCTCTCTAAGGTAAAATGTAAATGCTAGTCAAATTTCCAACATTAGAATGGGAAGACAGTTGAAAATAAATTACAACAGTAATTTCCTTGTAACACTAAACAAAGAACTTTATTCAAAACCAAAAATTCTTTCATAGCCTGAAAGCTACTGTACCTCACACATATGCACTCACTTGGCCCATTTCTGCATGGACTCTTCTCAGCTCAACAACAAAACATGATTCAGTGAATACTTCTCCCATTTGGAAGAAATATGCTTATGCATATTGGATATATGAAAACATGGCACAGCAGAAGGAGTCAAAGCCCTGACTGTGCTCTGGGGTTTGCCTTATACTTCCCAATACAAATGCCTAGCCACTTTTCCCATATTTACTGTTTAGACCAACAAAACCTCAAATACAAAGGACTTGCATACGGAGCTGGCATGATCTGCTGCTTGTCATTTCATGCTGAATAGAAATACTATGCACAAAGCAGTACAGTGTAGGCTGGCCATTACCTCTGTGTGGATATGACCACAGTGCAACCTCAGGTGATTTTCATGACTGAATCAGTGTATGTATTATATTAATATTCACAGAGATACATATGCATATGTAGCGCTCTCTCCTCTCTCTATATATACATACATATGTGTGTGTGTACATGCATAAGCAGAGTCTCTTATAATAGGGCATAGGAAAATGGTTTTAAACTAGTAAGAGATTCAGATTAAATGTAAGGAAAATATTTTGAACTCTGGGGCTGGTGAAACATTGGCACAGGTTGCCCAGAGAGGTGGTAGATGTCCCAGCTCGGGAAACAAAGTCAGGTTGGACCTGAAGACAGGACAGCACTCGCACCCCAGGAACACCATCTGAGTTTCCCCCAGGCATTCACCCACACGTTCCCCCCTTGGTGGTGGAGCTCAGCACATTGGACCCATGGGAAACCCTGAGCAGGGTATGGAAGGCGTGGGGGTGCTCACCTGTCTGGAGTTCGCCTCTTCCCGTTTTCGTTCACATCGAGAAGCAGCTCCGAGGAGTCAACAGGTGAGGTGGTGCTGGCATCCAGAAGCAGCTGTTCGTGCTGGGCGAGGTACTGGGCTGGGTTCTGCTTGGCTAGCCTTGCACAGTGCAGCAGCTCCCTCTGCAGCAGGGGCAGATTGGCCTGCAAAAGCATGTCACATGTTGAGAGGGCAGCTTGCAAGCAGTTTCAACAGAGGTGAAGAGTGCATATCAGAGCTGTGAGATGAACCTGTTGCAAACGTACCCAGTTAAGTTTGTTGTGATTAGTGGCTGTGTCATGGCTGTGCTAAGTATGCATGGAGGGATGGGAGTTTACTGAAAATGGAAAACTGTAACTGCTGTGAGAAAACCATGTCTGAGTTCCACATCTTTAAAGAGGGAAAAATCATTACCTTGGCTGACTTCGTCCCTTTTCTTACTGATCCAAAACCTGATCTCCTATAGAGCAGCTGTTTTCAACAAGTGACAATACTTCTTCAATATTTATTTCCCATTCAGACTACAGTTAGTACTTAGAAATTGTCTGAAACTGTGCGATCTGCAACTCTATAAGCTGCCTCAGTCCTTCAAGGGCCTTGGGGAGAACAAGACTGAGAACAGGACTGCCCTCAGCTTTCCCATTATGCTTGCAGTTACACATTAAGATAAAGATTACAACAAAATCTCACGTTCCAGAGCTTCAGTTAATCACCCAGAGGGCTACAATCCTCCTCCTAGCCAGATGTAGCTTGAAGGATTTCTAACTGTTCTCTCATGGCCCCACTGGGACTTGGGTCATAGGCTGGAGATTACCACGACTCAGACACAAAGAACTGAAAATGCTCATTGATCCTTGGGCAACACATTTTGCCTGTATACTGGGGACATACTTTGTCAGATATTTTGCCGGAATTGAGACCAAGGTGGAACTGTATGTTCTTTCCCTCTGCAAAGACACTTACACATACTGGGAAACATTTTCCTTTATTTGCAGCACATCAGTACTAAGTTAGGACACTCATTTTTTACCTAATTACTTTTTGTGCAATAAGGTGGTAATCCTTGACCTCTCTTGTTTCATGACTAATGACCATTGATTTTTTTGCCTCAGCATTTTCAAGTATAGGATTAAACTTCATAACCCTAGTAACTAGAGATACACCAAAGAACTTCAATTGCTCCCTTTGCTTTTGAAATAATTCCCACTTAAAAACAAAACAGAGCAAACAAACAAAGCAAACAAAAAACATTCTTTTTTCTTTTTTGAACAGGAAAATATTTCTTAAGCTGAAAAGTTCTGAAAGTCATATGCAGGGAACAAGCACAAAAAGTTGTTGTTCTGAAAAGTTTTGAGCCCAGGAGCTTGGCAAATTACTTTGCTAGCATTATAACAATGGAAAATGCTCTGACACCTGTTTGCTGTACCAGAAGAGCAGATCCACTGTGTAACAAAAATGCCAGAATAGGGTCAGTACACACGAACCTTTCAACAGTGAAGATAAAACCATCAATTGCTATGACTTATTCATCTTAGAATGGGAAGACAGCCAGTTGTGCAACACGGAAACCTTTTCAGACCTCCACAGAACACAAATATTTTGTGAAAGAACCAAATACATATTTTCTTTTGGGGGCCAGGTGGTTGGAAGAGAGAGAGAGAGAAACTGACTGACTGCTTCTGCAAGCAGGGTTTTTCACTTGTTTTAATTTCATTGTTTTTTTAAAAAGCTCACACAGAACATAAGTCAAGACACTCAACTACCTGAACTGCCTCACATGGCAAAAATGATTGGAGAAGTTCACATATATTTAAAAATAAATATATGGAAGAAATAAAAGAATTAAACCTAGTATTTGAGTAGTGCTGCATACTTGGAAGTTATATCATCACATATCGGCATGTCTATGAAGTAGAAATGTGAACTCCCCACTTAGAAGTTGAGCAATCAAGGAAAAACCAACACACTTGTCTTCCTTATCCACTATCACAAACAAAAGAGACCTATTTAATACATGGGCATTTCTGGACACAACCATATTTTGAATTGTCTAGCAAAACCCGTGATTTATTTCACTTGTTTTCCTTCTCCTAAAGAAATGTTCATTCTTGCTTTATAACCATAAAGATTTGCAAGTAAATTTATCTAAAGAGATTGAAAATATTTTCTGTGCACAGAACAAGCATGCACAACTTTTAATATGTTTATTAAACATGGATAACTGAGTTTCTTAATTTTTTTTACAAATTAGTGCAGAAAATTAAAAATGGTGCCTTATGATTTGGGTTTGTAATGACATAAAGCAATATTTGAACAAATATTTAAAGTGAAGAAAAGCAGTATTTGAAAATTTACAGTTCAGCACAAATGCTGTCAATTTGCTCAGGACATTATTCTAAACTATCAAACAATATATTAAAAAGTAATTAGTATTGGAAGAAAATTACTCAGGATCTCTCTATAGTTAGGTCAAGTGTGCAGACTGCTTTTGGTCACCATGGCCCCGATACACAACAAGAACTAGTTTTTATGAAGAAAACAAGAATTAGTTTGGGATGCAGAATAAAACACCAATATCCTCCCTACCGTGAGCAGGGAGAGGTCAGGCTCCCAAGGCAACTGAAGTGTACTCATACAGACTCTTAAACCAAAATGGCCTTGGACACAAAGGATTGTGCAGAGGTTCAGCTCTGACAGCAAAGGCAGTTCTGCACACTTGCAGCAGCATATTTCTCCCAGCATTGCTGCTGATGCCTGCAGAAAGACTTCTATACCTCTGCATGTGAGGTACAAATGAGTTCTCGAGCAGGAAAAGACTGACTGTAAACTAAGATGACATTACTGGCTTACAGTACCCTAAACTGTTGTACTTCAATGTCTGAAACATGTTCCTACTCTTGTATTTTGGACTGGACCTTATATTCTTCAAGACAGGTAGTGACTTAGACTCCTTCATCAGTTCTATAATCACAAATAGGAAAAGGAGAACATGTTTTGACCCGGCTATCAGACCTGTTTTCCACTTTGAAATGTACTGTTCTAACAAGAGAAGAAAACATTATCTCTGCATCTGCAAAAGAAGATGCATCTCCAAAAAGCTGTTTTATCATTTCAGTGCTTACTCCAGGTAATCAGTTGATAATTTTTCATTGTTGGATGTTCCTACTTTCTCCTAAACTTTAACAACAGAAGTATTTCAGTATTATAATTTAAATTGAAAAGGTTTCATTAGAACACACTACAAAATTAGGCTTTGATGTTTTTATAATTGCAAGTTTCAATAAATTATTTACAGGTGTATGAAAAAATATTTAAATTGAGACAAATTTTGTTCAGAGATCCTGAGTAACTCAAAACCATCAAATCATATATGATACTGATGCTTAAAACAAGGATGCACAGCACATCTATTGAAAAACAGTGTTGGCAGTACTGAACATGTACACCATGTACCACTTAAATGTAATAGACTAAATCCTGCTTGATATTAATATAGAAAATGTGCACAAAAAGGCTCCTGAGCCAATGAAGGTTTCTTCAGGTGAATGATCTTATCTTCCTCTGAAGCAGAATTGGTAGAAAGATAAGCAATTCGATGACTATTTATTATCTGTAATAGATCAGCACTCCCTGGCGTGAGGCACTGTACAAACACATGGTGAAGAGTAGCTTCTTTCCCAGAATTTTTATTACAGAGACACAAATACTGGCTTCTGACTGCAGCGTAGCGTTTGGTAGACCTAGCAATCTGTAGTGGATGTACACCAGACAGGATATACAGTGTGCGAAAGGTTCAAGAA
>VWZF01006730.1:1253357-1313357 GCA_013396755.1 Sclerurus mexicanus | reverse complement strand
AGGAAAATCATTACTTCACAGCTGAGGTCATAATCATGAAGACCACACGCTGACAGGGTTGACCAAGGGAATAGTGTGATATGTGCATTTTCCCAAGGAAAAGATCCTAATTTCCTCCTCAGACCTCAAATGAAGGTAGAAGTCAACTGTAATTGAGTGTGGGGAAGACGTTTTGATTTGAAAATCAATAGAAGGTGGATGCCCCCAAAGCATCTTTAGTTTCTTTACTAGTTCCCCTTTACAAAGAGAACCATGTCACAAGCAAAACACATATTTTGAATATGGAAGCAAATGGATAGCAGGACTTACTGATGCTACACCACCTATATTAAACTTCCTTTTGACAGAGGCTCAAGTGAAGGGGCACCTGCTGCTGTCAGATGGGGTTTTGTGAAGATACAAGCAGAGGACCTCTCAGTTCTGGTACTAAAAATTTCTCAGTCTCTCCAAATGAAGTCAATGGCAAATGCAGCTGCTCAAAATAGATGTAAATTAGAGCACGACAATAGCATTTTTCCCAGTGTATCTAATTATTGCTGAAGAAGATACATGGGAGACAACAATGTTTGGCAGAGACAGGACTTTATTGGGATTTAAAAGAAGCCTGGGCCAGATTCACAAGTTTTCATCTAAAAGGGCAGTCCTACTTGACAGATGTAGGTAAGAAAGAGCTGTAATTTTCATTCAGCTATACCATCACATAAAGACAACCTTATCAATAAGGTGACTTAAGGAGCAGCAGTGCCTCATTGAGTTCATAATTGCTGGGGTCAATGATACTGATAAAAGGTTTTATACTGTATAACTGCAGTCCAGACATACTCAGCTCATCCTTTTTACCAGTATTCTGGCACTATATATGTAGGCCACTCTCCCCATCCAACTAAACCAGGCAAGTCAAACCATAATTTACTACATTACACTATTTAAGGTATGTCCACATTAGGAGTACTCCCAAAATAGAATGAAAACCCCATCACCATGTTACAGCATAATACTGTACTTGCAAAAAAGAGTCAAGGCTATACTTGTTTGGGAAGAGCTGCCACTTGTGGGAAGCTAGTCAGGCTACTCATGTTAGCTCTGGCAGCAGGAGCTAGCACTTCACTCTTGCATGTTTGGCATCCTCTAAGTATGATGTATGCAGTGTATGTGACGAATTCTTTTATACAATAATCACAGCAAGCAAGGAAGAGAGAAAAGGACAGAAAAAACATCAGGCTTATTTGCTTACCACAAGTCCTAGCACAAGGGTACGCACTCTCTCCCCAATCTCTGGTGAAATGTCATTGCCAAACTGCTGTAAGGTTGTAAGAAATCTCTTCAGTTTGCTGAGCTGCCTAGCTCCACAAGCTGGCGGTAACTGCTGGTTAGCCAGAGAAGAGGAAGAGGAAGAGGATGGCCCATTGCTAAAGCCATTAGGAGGAGATGGAGCTCCATTTAACGCTGTTGGTGAATGGCTAGTGCCATTGGTTACTGAAAGAAAAAGAGACAGGAGGATAAAATAAAGATTGGGCTGGGTGGAGAGATAGAGAGAAAAAGGAGACAGAGGGGAAAATCCCTCAGCTTATGTTTTTTGTGCTTGACCTCAGAATTAATTAAGTTGCACAATCAAAGATAATTAGCCTTTTGACAGAGTGACAGTCTGCAGTTTATATTTATTTCCCAGTGGCTGGTACTGAACGGTGTACGGATTGGAAATAACAACAGCTGCCTCTCACACAGCCCCTTCAAAATGCTCCTGGACCTGAAAAGCATCATTTGAATACCAGCCTTTTGTCAGAGGATTTTAAAAAGAGAGAGAGGGAAACAGAGAG
Source organism: Sclerurus mexicanus (assembly GCA_013396755.1). Taxonomy (NCBI): domain Eukaryota; kingdom Metazoa; phylum Chordata; class Aves; order Passeriformes; family Furnariidae; genus Sclerurus; species Sclerurus mexicanus. The sequence goes on along the minus strand of VWZF01006730.1, from coordinate 1,311,540 downwards.
AGAAAAAGCATGAGTGCATGTATGATTGAAGACCAAAAAAACTGCTCTTTGGGGTAGAAAAAAATGTGCAGACATATTTCATGAAGCCTCAGTTTATCTCTGAATATTTTTACTTGTGTTTTGTACACACAACTGACAGCTGTGTTTATAAAACAGGACTTTCACGTTTTAACCTTACACCACCCAATGAGAAGGTTATTTTTTCCAATACAGACTGCCTAGCTGCTAACATATGAAGCACACAAGGTTGTCTGTGCAGGTACAAATGCTGCCATGCTCCCTGTGGCCTGAAGCCTTGCAGCAAGGGCATGAAGCTAGACTTCAGAAGACTTCTCAGAAAGCACAAACAAATCTCTCTGCTTTCATGTGCCAACACCATATCTCTGAAAAGGATAAGAAAGCATTTCCCTCCTGTTGCAAGGTTGCTGTGAAAATAACTATCTGAAGTACTAAGCGTTCAAATTTATGGCAATGAGACTCATGCAGACATACTGAAGACAACACAGTTTTTGGCAGTGATTTCAGTTTGATTCTTATCCACCCTACAAAAGAGAGCAGAGAATCAAACTGAGGACATCCTTTTCCACCCAGGTTAACTGGAACAGCAACACTCAAACACATGCTGTTGAGGTTGTTGGAATCCGATTTGCTAAAATGACAGCAAATGGCAAGAAAAAGGATGTGGCTCCCTAGAAATACAAGTGTACCAGTGCACTGGCAGCTGTGGGCATGAAGCATATGACTGCACCCAACAGCAGCTGTGCTCAGCTGGCCACTGCCCTGGGGAAATTTGCTGATTTCTTTCTGCGGAGTCACTCAGAACCCATCCCAAGAAATCCCATAAAAAATCAGGAACTTGCCTACAATCAAAAATGCATAGGAGTATTAGTCCAAATTGCTTTCTGTTTAAAAGCATAACCAAGGCAACCTAGCAACTTGAAGAACTTTCCTTTCAATGGCCAGCCTTTCTAAAGCCAAACATCCTGTTTTCATGTCATTTTCTTCATCAGTCATCGTTATTTTTAGTCAGAAAGTCCTTTTTGAGGGTGGACACCTATTACTAGATATAAATCACTGCCCCAAACCTTTGAAGGAGCTTTTGTTGTCCTAGTGACCGCCCTCTGGAGGCACTACAGAAAAAGGTATGTGAATGGTTATCTAGTTTCTGCTTGTGTTTTATCCTAGTTTTGGTTGCCTATTCTGGCTGCATGGGCTGGGAACAAGAAGTGGAAAAAGCAGAAATAGAAAGAAGTTGGCCTCGGCAAGTTCAGCTCCACATGTAGCTCCAAGCTACGCTCTCAGGGCTGCAGTGGAATGAGATATCTGAGTAAACAAATATATTGTGATCACAAGAAACTTGCATAGTCAAAAGTCATCATACCATGAACTTAGTAAATGAGGATTGGGAAGAATAGCAACATGTCCTGATCTAGCCTGACACTACCCAACAACTCTGTCACCAGTAAAGGGCTGCTCCGGGCAGAGGCTCCCGGGGTTATGATCAAGAAATCACACAACTGTGGAGTTCATTACCTAGGATAAATATCGCGAGGAAAAAGGTAGGTAAAGATTTCTCCCACAACAAAATGAATATAGAAATAGTCCCATGATTTCACTTCTTTCTTTATAATATTTCAATTTTCCAACTGGCAAATATCTACATAATGTCTAAAACAAAACCATGTTATTAATACAAAAGAATTTAGCATTTAAAATTTCAAAATAAGACATGTCAAGAATTTTTAATAATGTAAAACAAAGAAAACAAGGATATTCTAGACCAGAAAACAAGTCTGATCTTTCTGGCCTGCAGGCATTCCTGCTGTAATAATAATAAATTTAACAGACACTCTGACAGAAGTGACTGTTTACTATACAAGCTGGAACTGCTAAGAACAAAATCCAAAATCTGACAGGGTAAAAAGCTATTAAAATCAGATTTTTTTAGACTTTTAGTCTTCAAATAAAGAGTCCCAAATATCCAGCAAATATCACGCACCTTCCAAACTGATGAACTCAATCAAATAAACAAACATCCAGGAATCTTGTGAGTACACTGAGGACTGTAAGTGTGATTAAAAAACACTGTCATATTCCTTTTATGAGTGCCAAAATTATCCTGAACTGTGGCAAGGGCATCACACTGGAAAGCTTAATCTGCAAGAGTCCAATCCTGCAAAAACCTAGAAATTAATTTCAGACTGGAGCAGCTCCAGTTTGAAGCTTCACCCAGGATGATTCAGGTGCTGGAGTTAAGCAAAACAGACAAATCCTTGCAGGATCAGGGTCACTGGGTTAAATATGAGTTTATGTGAATAGCTGGCACAAACCCTCCTCACTGTTTAAGTTCAATGTAAATTGTCAGGACAGGGTTCCCTGGGATAAGTAGTACAAAGGCCTCCAGCTGGCCTTCTGCATAGAGGTGAATTTTAAATAAGGCATTTAACAGACAGAAAGGGACTAAACAGACATAGACAAGACAAATAGAAGATGATGCCTTCATTCTGTTTAGGCATATGTATTCTACTGTTCTAAAAATGTTTTATTTAAAATGTGAAATGTAAACACATTCTCATGTTTATACTATTACAAGGCAGTATAAAAGAGACCAAAAAATTTGCAGCTAAATCTTAGTAAGAGAAATGTAGAGCAATTCACGGCTGTGAAAAGAATAGTTCAGACAACGTGCCAGATTCAAATCTGAGTTACACTGATACAAATGCAAAGTAATTCCATCAAGGCTAGTAGAGTTTGTTATGTCAATAAGCTGAGGCAGAGATGCAACTCCAAGTGATTTAGAGAAGTGGTCACAGACTAGAAACCTCTAGAAAAAAATTATGAAAGGGCTTTAATTTTGACTTTATATCAGTATTAACTAGACATTATATAGGACTTAAATCAGAATTCTTCATTGAAACATAAGTGGGAGGAAGCTAAGTATTTTTTTCCATTATGAATTATCCCCACTTTAAAAACAATCAAACAAACAAACTCCCTGAAGTTTCTATACACAAGGGTACAGGATCCTTTAAACAACATAATGGCATGTAAGAGAAGAGGGTTTCCTGTACTTCTCACAAGAGGACTGATCCAAGCTTTAAGTACATAGGAAACCAGCGCTCGCTGATCTTTGACACTGCGGCCAAGATGTCAATGAAATAACAACACAGCTCCAAGCTGAATGTCTTAATACCTTGAAGATGTATTAATCTGTTTTGAGCTTAGTTTTACTTAATTGCTTTATCTCAGTACAACCAAATGCTGTTCCCACTACATCATGCATGTTTCCCTTTGCATATTTTGGTTTCTTACACATAGAATAGAAAGAAGATGGAAGAAAAGGAAGAAAATAAGACTAATTACACGTTGTGGGCGTGAATGAACTGGTTCTTGGAGCTCCTTGGGTAGTGGGAGGAGGTGGCATGGTTGGAGGCGTCAGCCTGGATTGTGTCTTCACATCCACAGGTGAGTCTGGCATTGTGGAATGCTTCTCAGTGCGATCTGCAACACACACCACAGGAACACACCGGTTTATTTCCCCAAGCACACTCTCTCTGACAAAAACTTAAAAGCTAATGCAAGAAGTGAGCCATTTCAGCATCTGCTGCAAAAGATTACACCCAATTATCTACTCCAGTGTGCTCTTCCCAAATTACATCATCTAAACCCTACTTAAAAAGGTGTAACGCAGATGGTAAGACCTCATTTGTAGCAGTGCTGCATTATCTTTTGGGTTTTTTTCAAGCATGTACAGATGCTACCTCCCAAGCATTCCTGGAGCTGCAATGATGCCACCTCCCTTCAAGGCTCTCATGTCAGCCAGGAGGTAAAAATAGATGAAGAGACAAAAAGGTAATAAATCCCCTTATGACAGCTCTTCCAGAACTAAAACATGAAGTACAGGTGAGATACTGGGTTTAATACTGGTTGAAGCCAACTCTCTTCATGTCTCTTCTTTGTATCAGCTGCTCCCCTCTCCATCGCTTCTCCTTGTCATCATGGAGAGATACTCATGTTAAATACCACACACCTCCTGGATCACTTTACCACAGTGCTACTGGATTTTCCCACATTCACAAGAAATGCAACATGACAAAATGGTAAGTCAATTGTCTCATATACATACCATTAATTTTAAATAAGTAAGAAAGATTGCACCTTCACACAGTAAGAACAACTTTAATGTTCAAAACCTATAAGCTAAACAGGAACATACCTACACAAGAAAAACAGAACAAAAGACAAAACCAGGCAGAAAACTTAACACTTCTCTTACAACTAAACATCTAAAAATGCAAGACACTCGACATAGAAGCCACAGAAGTGTAATCTTTTTTCCAACATCTTTTTGGATACCTTTATTATATTTTTTTTTAAACCATCCGAGCCCTTATGTTTCATTTATTAAGAATGGGGAAGACTTGACAACATTTAGCAACTGAATGCAAAATTAAGGCTTTCTCACTCATGCTGGGAATTTAGTGAGCTATCTTGAGTAAAGATGAGTACAATCAAGTTTAGCTTTTAAAGGGTGTAAGTAAAATTCTTCCATCTCTTCTTTGGGAAGCCAGAGTTATTTATTTATACGTTGCCCTAAACAAGTCTTCCCAAGCTCCATGAAACTATCCTGTAAAGCAACCAAGTGTTGCTGCTATGGATAAGCATGTATGTCTGTGGTTTTAATTCACAATAGCAAAGCCCATCATGTTCTATAAATTCTGTCACTTCACTTTGCAACGTGCTTTTGTTGTTCTTACTAACAACATACAAACTTAAATGAAAAAATCCTGAAATTTTCCTCAAGAGACAATAACATAAATTAAATGCAATGCACAAATTTAACAAATGAAGAGCACGTTTAAAAGAGCCTCGAAAGATTAGCAGAAAACTTAAATATGAGAAAGTTACACCCCACTCCCCCAAAAAAAAGGGGGGTGGGGGGGAAAGGGGGGGGAAACACAACCCCCACTCTACTTTCCCCCTCAAAAAAAATTAACAACAAATAACAGATACCAATCTTTAGCTGCCTGAAACTGAGGAAACTTGAGGAAGTGAGTCCCACAAGTGCAGTGTGTCAGGTACTGCAACTATAGAAGCCATCTTCACCCTTTGTAGAAATGTTTACAGGCAATGTTTAAGTTCTCAGGGAAAGGGAGTCATTTCATATAGAATTTAGAGACAAGTTTGGGGAAGATGAGCAGTGAAACAGCCCCAGAACAGGATGACCGGAATTCAGATACTATTTTATAGGATCTGTGGTAGTGATCTAAAGTTAGTAAACCTCATACATGGGGGGAAGAGTATCCACAATGATTAGCTTAAATATTAGGGCTGCTACACAGATAAGTGAGGTTTAATTTGCAAATCAAGAAACAGCAAATCATTACATGCTGGAAAACAAAAGCAAGTTTCTAAACATATTCTATACACATTTTCTTCCCATATCACTATACTAAAACAGTTAAATCTATATCTTCAGCAATCCTTAATTCAATACAAAGAACTATGAAAACTCGTCTTGAAATGTTAATTGCTTCCTTAATAGCCGAATTCATCTTCCACTCACCTCAACCAACCTCAGCAACAAGGGAATAAATAGCTTTCAGCTCATGTTGCAACAGAGGGAAAGAGGCACAGCAGTGAGCCCCAGCCCTCCTAAATAAAGGCAAATATTTCTGCCATGCCAAGAAAGGAGAGAGAAAGGGAGGCTTGCCAGAGCTGGTGGGGAGATAACAGTGGGAACTGCTGGTCCATCTGGTTTTCATTCTGCTAACACTCACATTGAACTGTTAAGGAAGGCAGTCCAGGTACACAGATTTGAAGCATGTGGGAGCACAGACACAGGCACAGAGGAGATGGAGGTGGGTGGAAGAAGGAGTGAGAGAAATCGAGCTCCTCTAACAGACTGCTGCTCTCAGCAAGCAGGCACAGCCTGTATCCTCCAATTCAGCTGGTGATAACTAAAAGCGATCCCGAGCTGTAACCAACTGCACGGCTCCTGCTCCCTCCTTCACTGCATTTCAAAGTTCAGGCTTGATCAGAAACACACTGAGATTGGAGGGGGGAGACTCTCCCAAAAAACTGGCAATGTTTTGTTACTTAAATTGAACATGGTAGTGAGAAATAGTGTTTTGGTTTTGCTTTCCAATTTCAGGTTGCCACTGTACCACGATCCAAATGGTTTTTACCACCTCTAACAGTGTCTACCACCCAGTTTGCAGATTGCTGAACTTATCCGCAGACCTCTGCACTTCTCATCTAAATCTAATAACACTAGTCTTGATTTTCCTAATCGCTTTTCTTCGGACCTCTTAGGCATAAACACAAACACTCTACAGACCACTTGTCTTTTCTTAGCCTCTTTCTCCCCCTTTCAAAGCCCTAAGCCCTATTCTCCCAGTGTATGATCACAGGCAGACAGATTTATCTCTGATTGTCTGTAAGTTCCCTAGCCTTGCCTTCCATTAGGAGATATAAGTAAGGCTCATTCCAAGCACACCTCAAAGCACTTCTTACCAGAGTACAAGACTATGTTGTCAGAGCAGACTCTCCTCGGGGTTGGGGAAAAAGGGCTTTTGAAGAAGTACAATCCAAAATGCAAAACTTTTCCACGTGCTTGGAAGACACTACCACACCACCCAGGAGAAGAGCCTTTGCATCCCTCTTTTCCACTCTCTTTAATAAAAAAACCCCTCTGGGAGCCATACTGCTCTTACTGCTACTGTTTACCTGTTCCTTGCCTTTCCATATGGCTCCCTGACCTCCAAGGGAGTAACGGGACTGGGAGTACCTGTCTATAGCAGCTCTGCACCCACCAATGTCCCACCACCCACATGCCTGGAGAACCTCAGCAGCTCCTTAAGACATAGATCACTCAGGGGATGGAGGGCAAAGTGGAGTCACCACTGATAAAAGTGTTAACAGTTCTTGTGATCTGAACTCCTAAAGCTCAGTGTCTGATATTTTGCCTAGAACTTCAGCTTCTACAAATCTTTTTTAATTAAAAAAAAAAACACAAAACAAAAAAACAAAAACACAACAAAACAACCAACACTTTTTAAAGTAATGGTTGAAAAATAGCTTGATGATATGAAAGCTAAAGAAAAAATAGTATTTAAATCATATTCACAAGCCAAGTGTCCTTTACACCATGTTATGTCCATATGTTTTTATGTGTGGACATTTTTATAAAAACTCTCAGTGGATATTCTGTTATTCATACATTCAGAGGTGAAGAGGGTTTGGGAGAGGAAGAATCCAATAAGAGGGAAAACTGTAATTTTTGTATGTGAAAATCTGCCTGTGTAAGATTTCATGCACATTTGCCCCACTTTTACAATACAGGGACATATACATTGAATTTTGCCTGGAATTTGTGAGAACTTCCACCATGTCTTAGAATTGCTCAATTTCTTGAATTCAAAAGCATTTTTAAGCTCTTCATTCAAACAAAACTCCCCATTTGCAAAACCAGTTCTGCCTCTTTCTTTTCTGATGGACCCTGACATTTCAAACAATAATCCAGAATTAGCAGGGACACACGAGAAAGTTTCATACAGGCAGTATCCCACAGCATCACACATTTCAGAGCACAGACTGTGTATGCAGAGGGCGTAACTTCTTTCAGGTGCACAGCTTTTTTTTTCCACTGAAACCCCCTAAACAGTGACAGACTTGCACTCCTTAGCCCAGTTCGGATGAAATGAGGCTGAAACCAGAGGTCCTCCAAACTGGAAGGAAAAGAAGACATCTGGAACTCATTCTGTAATGTTCACTGCAATCAGTTCAGGATGGAGAAAGATGGTGAAATAATGGTCTAGTCCTAATCTATGCACACAACCCTCTGGTGCAGCGAAAGACTTAGAATAAATTCAGAAAATATGTTTCAAGTATGCAGAGTCCTATCACATTTGCTTTGGATTATATTTTTATGCAAAAAAAAAAAAAAGGCAAAACATTTTGAAATGTACATTCTTGAATCTCCTTTACAGCACAGAGTGAAGAACTGTGATTTAACCACAGATGTGTTTTGCTCCATTCAAAATTAAAGAATGTTGTAAAACCAACTTTAAATTATGATATTTCTTCTGTGGATTTTTTGTTTCATGAAACTGTGCTGTTCTTGTCATTCATTCAGTCTTTATAGTAGAAGTTATCACTGTATTTAGCTGTTAGGTGAACACTGATATTTACCATACGCACAGTCAACTCCTGAAGCAAACAAGAAAGAGACAAAGTAAAACATGAAGGAGCAGGGGAAAAGACAGATGTGCCTGTATTCAAAGTGATTTACTTTACTTCCTGTACCCTAAAAGATTTAGTCCGTTTTTAAAACAAGGCGGCCTTTCATAAATGGCAACATTTCGGCTCACATGGCACACTTCCAAGTCTAACACACCAAGGAAAGCTGATGTATGGAAGAAAATATGGAATGTATAAATACTTTACTGATACCATTTCAATAGCCAATTCAACGTGAAGCATTTCTAGGAGTGGTGTGTTTTCAATTTCCTTTTTTAAATGAAAAAAATTGTGGTATAATGCGCTGTGGCATTTATTTTACTTTTAGTTAGTGCAAACAGTTCCAGATGTATACGCAGGCATGAAAGATTCTTAAGAGACGCTCTATATTGATTGTACAGTACTTTCTACTTTGGTGCCAACATGTTAAAAATAAAACTTGCTAAATTAAAAGAGTCCATTGTCTTTTTTTCTTTAAATTCACAGAAAGAGCAAAGCCCACATATGATACAATGGATTAGAACCTGCCTCCACCACCCAAATTACATTAATTGAGACCTAAATCTGACAGATTTAATACTGATGGTTACCTAGATGCATTGGACTACTTTTGATATTATTTTGAGAGGGATAGCATAGAATTTCCAAGCAGGTAACCACAGATTGTAAATCATAGTGGTGATAAATGGGGAGACAGACAATCACAAGTCCACCAAAGAAGACAAATTCCTGCAAACTTCCATCTGTAATGCTACCATGCTGAAGTCGGTAAAGAACCTTCCCTCTTTCAGATATGGCCAAGCCACGCAGAACCATTACAAAGCAGTGTTTGTGGAGACCCAGAACTCCTGACTCTCAGACCTCCTGCTACTCAGAGCGGGACAATCTTACAAGGTTGCCATGTTTGAAAAGGACTCGTTTAAGAAAGCATGGTATAAGCCTGATATATCAGGTAAAGTTAAGCCACTCCATGCACTGAACCCCTAGTGGAGCCTGCAAGTTGTACAATACAGCCATAAAACATGACATTTGGACAACACCACTGTAGGCTCTTTCCCAGGCAAGCATGCCCGGGATTTGCTTGAGAACGATACAGTCTTCATTCCATTTACCTCTTGGCCCTTTTGACTTTTTGTTAATGAATAAATAAGGACCTAAACACAGTGGATAATTTTGTGCTAAAAACAACCGATCTCAAGCAGACATAATATAGACATAACTTTCTGCCAGCACCAGATGCAATCATATTATTGGCCTAGAAAGGAAACATCACCAGGTTTCCAGTTCCCCAGTAGAGAACTTTTACTCCCCAGGCAATTTGCAGAAGTGAAGCACCAGAAAGCAGCTCAGACGCTCAGACACTGTCTTTTGTCACAGCACATTACCCCTCTAAGCTTTATCCACCAGGAATGGGAATCTACGTGGGGTGACTGACAGACACACATAGCAAAGTTTTCAGATGACGAAACATTTCACTGCTCCTTTAGCGCACTGGGTATGAAGCTCACATACTGAAGACGACCCTTTTGCAAGAGAACTCTCACAATTTTGCTGCAGTCTTATCTTGGTTCTCCTCTGCTCAGATAGTTGAACAATTCATATCACCAGCTATTCTTCAGAATAAATGAAAGCACACTCAATTTACCCATCTCTACTCATTTAATATGCAATAGCTAGAAGAAATTCTGTATCCTGGGAGTTCACTGAAGTTATCTCAGGCCAAGTTATCAGAATTTTCCTCCGATGTGCTAAAAAAAAGCCTTGAGAATAATGCAATCTCCACTGTCTTCCAAATGCTGAAAGGGATTTTTGTGCTACTGTCTCCCAGTTTTGGTAGAGCTTGTGGATGACGTAAAGTAGGTGAATGGTGAAAATGCTTTGTGTCATGTTCTTTGTCCATAATGGTACCTTGGCTGGTCCTGACAATGACCCAAAAATGCAGAAGCATTCTCTTTCATTTCAGTCCTCTATGGTGAGAGGTTCTGACTAGCAAAAAAACCTTGGTCTCACACTCATGGTATAGCAGCTAAAGGCCAGATAATTACACACATTATAAAAGAAACAATTCATGAGGTCAATCTCAGGATTAAGACAAAAATGCAATGACTTGCTTTGCTTGGACATCTTATTTTCTCCTGAAAGAAATAAACATGTCTTACCATATAATTTCATTTTAAAAGAGGAGGGGAAAATAAAGTTTTCCCTCTCATTTAACAATCTGACATGTTTTGACAGTTTCAAAACTATCATAAATTCACTTTCCGTTATTCAATAAAAACTGACTCCTGTCAGAATTGCACCTTTTTTTTTAAAATGCATCTTTTCTCCTTCACTCTTGCTGGTTTTGCAGATTTTACCACAAAAACCTGCTTGAATGCAGGAACACAGGGGAGAAGAACACATTCTAAATCTAGATCTACTACCAGAATAACAGTTTATAAAACACTTACCAAGAACAGACAAGCAAAATAAGGGTCAAATTGTGGCAACTGCCCTGAGTTTCCATAAGGCCCCAGAAAATAAAGTCTACAAGTTTCCTTGTCATGGCTGAACACACATCAGTTGGCCTATAAAAAGGTGAAGACAATGTGGATTTACTCTTAATATCCCGCCAAGCATCAAGAAAATGCATAACTAATGCAGTTAGTAAGGAAACAGCCCCATAATCAGTACCAAAATACTATTTTCCTGTTTACATTGTTTTCTGGATCTTTTCTTTTTGTTGACAAGCTATCAAACTGAGAACTGTGTGTTTTGAGTGATTGTCTTGTGTTTCACATCACAGGAACACTGAACACTGAGGCCCAAGTGAAGCGGCAAACTGGTGCTCACTGCCTCCACCACAAAGAAGTGAAAACCAACGAGGGCAACTGCTGGCTAATCCACTCCCTGGCCTCCCCTACAAGCTACAGAGGTGACCACCTCTTTACACCAGCAACCACTCCCTTTACTTGCATAGAGGAAACCACCAGCATGCTTTCAGATGTGATTTTCCAAAGGCTCCCTGACCATTTCTTTTCTGTACCATCTTCTCTGGAAGACCTACCCTTGTCAAGACTACATGTTATTTGACAAACTACAGATGAAGGTAAACTGATATCTAAGAAATGCAAATGCCATCAGCATTGAATTTGTATTATTTGTATGCTCTTATATACTCAACCAAACACAGCACACATCCTTCCCACACATCCTTCTTATCAGAAGTAAGAAGATTTTCTCTCCCAACACCAACCGAAGTTTCCTAACTTGATCTCCAGGGGGATATTTATGTTTTTAATCCAAACTTTGTATAGTCCTAAATTAACAGTAAATCATAGCCATATACCAGCCTGGGTTGGGAGGGACTTTAAAGAACACCTAGTTCCAGCCCCTCTGCCGTGGGCAGGGACCTCTCTCCCTAGACCAGGTGGCTCAGAGCTCCATCCAACCTGGCCTTGAACACTTCCAGGGATGGGGCATCCACAATGTATTCAGCCAACCTGTTCTAGTGCCTCACAACCCTCATAATAAAGAATTTTTTGCCAATATCCAATCTAAACCTACTCTCAGTTTGAAATCATAATTTGTTACACACAGCTACAAGTCTGAAACAAAATAATCATGAACTCCTTTATTTTTAATGAACTTATACAAAGTATAAAGCATAACTGTAGTCATTTTAGAAAAGTTCTAAGAGAATACTGATACCAATATTTAATTAGACTAGAACTGAAGTCTCCAATACAGACTAGATAAAATAAAGTAACTTATTTAGATTCAGGGAAACTTTAGGTATGAAATTACCCTGCCAGCAAAAGAATTATTATGGCAGTCATTTTAAGAAGCATTGCATATATTTATATAACATGCCAAACGTCCTTTAGACTCAAAAAGAATCAAACATGGTGTAGAAGGTGGTATTTTCCATGGTTAGACAACTGAAAAGATGACACAGAGACTACCAAGAAGGTAATGGACATACACCTGGCTTTGCTTGGTTTTGAACTGTGGGATTTGTCATGGACAAGTCAAGACCCTGTAAGGTGTGGTGTTGGCCAGGCTGGGACAGTCTACTCCTCACCTTGTGGATCAAGGTCCCAAGTCCCTGCTCTACCAGACTGTGCTGTGTTACCCATTCAAGAACCCAATTGCTCCCAGAGATACTTCCGACAATGGAAAGTCTGTTCCACTAGATCAGATGTGCAAGTTTGGGGAGCAAGACCTTACCCCTAAGACCAAAAGGAGGGCCAGCCAAATTCCTTCTGTAGCAAGTACCAGTACAGTCTGAAGAAGTCTAATTTCTGCCATCTAACAGAGAGCTAAATTAGCACACTAGACTTCCCATGTAAGGTGTTAGAGCTTCTAACTTTTTAATCCCTAGGGCTGTTAAATCACACTGTATAAATATTCCTGTACAGATCTAGTTTCCTTGTCTTGTGAGAACCAGAGGCATTCAGACTGCTTTTGCAGAGTGGCTGTTGTACACAAGAATCACTGGTCCTCAGTCACCAGGAACCCCTTGGTTTCTATTCAGTTGGGTATTAATCCAACAATGAAAATACACAATGAAGAATATTTCCCCCAGAAACCCTTGCTCAGGTTACTGTTACAGGCACTGTTACTTACTGCCATTACCAGCAACATAAAAGTGAAACTATAGGCTTTCCCCCATCTCAGTATTACACACTGATGATCTCCAAGTAATGCAATTTATTACCCCAATCAGTACTTTGGCATTTGTGGAAATACACACTTTGGAAGACTATAATTTCACATCATCAGATGATGCCGTTAAAGACATCTTGTATTTACATGACTGACTGTCTAGACAGAGTGTGAGAAAACACTCATTATTAGTTACAAGTCAACTTCTCCTCGATGTCGCATGTCATACCAACTGTCTTTTATTTTGGGCACTGGATCACACCTGAATGCAGCAATGGGCAGGTGAGAAGGGGGAAACAGATTCTCAGAAACTTCACAGGAAATTAAGATCCAAATACCTTCTTAGGTAAGGTAATACCACTTATTGACAAATAAGCTCAAAAGAAAATCAAATACTACCATTAGGAAAACCAAAAGGGTAGTTTGAATTGTCTGGCCTAATATATCACATGCATACTTAAATGTGAATATGAAATAACATACACATGTAAAGGAAGAGGGAAAGAAAGAAACTTGTATATGTTGTGTAAGACTAACAAATGCAAAACCAGATTAAACTCCCTTCCAAACCCAGTGAATTCACACAAATTCACATTGGCACAGAAATCAGGTGATCTCACCCAAGAAGAGACATGCTGGGTTAGCCCTGCAGGAAGACTCCAGCCCCAGAAACACTCAGGAATATGTGCTTAACTATAGACACTGAAAACAGCTGTAGGTAAACTAATGAGACCACTCACAGGGCATACAATTACACACAGCACTTCTAGACCTTAAAGCATCACAGCAGTCTTAGTCTTGCACAGTAAAGCTTAAAACTTCCTTCTGTTGAAGTATCTTCCCTATGTTTTGAATTTTAAGTGTCAGATCACAAAAATAAAAAAATCAACCAGCTGAAAGCTGAACTGCAAGAAAAATCAGCAACTACTAGAAAACCCACAGAAAATATAGGCAAAATTTTAAAACAGTTTCAGGTACCATAGCATTGCCATGCTTGACACTTGTACAAAACATGATTCATTTCAAGCACAGCAAATTAAATATTTTGGGGGTTTTCCCCAACAAATACATTTAACAGCTTTTTATATTTATAGAACCACATACTCATCAAGACAGCTAAATCCACTACTACAACACAGCAATTTAATCTTGATCTTTGTGGATCAATGCATCTTCAATGGCTTATTTCTGTATGTGCCTATGTGTGTGCATGTGTGTGTATGTGCACACACACTCTTAAACATATGTGATAAACTTTTACTTACTTGGTTTTGTATATAAAAATACTTAATGTGATTATTTTTTTAACATTCAGATTCAGAGAACTGTAAGGGGGAAAGAGCCTTCATTTACACTGAAGGCAGTGTTAAATGGAGGGGAAACTGCAGGGCAAGAAGTCAGGCACCAGAGAGAAACCACTCAATGCTACAAGTGCAAGAGAAATATTGACAAAGCAAAGAAGTCTGATGCACTCGGACTCTGAATGTTCAACGTGGATGCACTTAACCTTTGGTGATACCGTATGTTTTCTTGTGCATGAAAGAAACCTTACAAAATCCAGATTTAACTCTCTCCATGCTATGGAAGCACCCGGCATTTGGCTTTGGGTCTACTTGGGTATATATATTTTGTGTCCCTGAGAAATGGATGAACAAGGAGAGGCCATTTTTATGAGAAAGAGGGTAAGATTCGCAGAAGGATGGAAGCCCTGCGCGGGCAGAGGCGGCCGAGGGGCGGCGGGGCGGGCTCATCCCGCGGGGACGCGGCAGCCCCGGGATGCTCCCCCGGAGCTCGGGATGCCCGGGTAGAGCCCGGCGCCGCCCGGGAACCTCCACGGGTGAGTGTGACCACTAGAGGGAGCCGACATTGTGCGGCGGCACAGGGAAAAACTCCCTTCCCGGACAGGAAATTCAAAATAAATGGCAAGCTACTCGGAAAGGCGACGGGGGGTGCTTTAAGAAAAGTTCTTTCCAGTATCCTCAGCCACGCGATATAGGAAGGAAAGCCTATGATACTGTATGTGTATGAACACAGCAGTATATCCTATTCTGTTCCCACAGTACCAAACATAATATTAAGTATTTCTCTCTAAAATTCAACTATAACCATTTCTTTCTCAAAAGAGCAACACTGGTTGCAACAGAAGACCTTTTTCAGTGCCTCCTGTCATCACCTCTCTGCCCCAGCCAAACAAGCTGGATGTTCCCCACCCCCCCAAAACTTACACCTCTCCCCCACCTCGCCCTGTTTTGGAGATAGATTTCTATGTGAAACACTCCAAAAGTGGAATTGCAGCAGGCAGCACCACAGGCAGTGTCATGCCTACAATTGCACACTATATCCACTCATAGGAACTTGGACTGTGCTCACACAACTACAGCCATGTGATGATGCATGAACTTGAAAATACCCTGTCAAAATTTAACACCATTTATTTTTTGCACCAAAACACTGAGAACCAAAAAAATCCTGGTATTTTCTTCACATCTATAATCAGTCAGAGAGATCAAATGCCAAGCAGGGAAGAAATAAAGGAAAAAAACACTAGGGTGGCTCACATAGATCTTTATAAACATCCTTCCAGCACCCACATATGTGTTAAGAAAGCTAAATCCCAAGGGCAGAGACAATTCAAGAAGCATAAGAGAGATAGTGACTGCACTGGAACCTCCTGTAAGAACATGTTTCTTTATGGTCTACACTGGGAACAGAAGATGTAAAACACATCAGTAGTTGTCTTGTAGGCTTTAAACTGCTTGGATATGAAGAAACGAAGAACTGCTGAATTGCAACAACTACCCACAGCAAACTCTGAAATTATGAAACTAAAACTAAAAAATGAGAAAATATAAGTACTTGGATGAAATACTAAACATTTAACAAGAATAACTGCCCCCAAATGAGTTCCCATCCATTATCTTTTTCATAATTATTGCAACAGAGCAAGTAGCTTCAGTAACTGTGCATACAAATGACCTATTAGAAACTTAGCAGGTCATTTCCAAAGGTGATTATGAGTCTTGACTTACAGAGCTACTGGGGTTTGCAGATAATTCTGTTCAGTGCCAACAATCTGCACAAAATTAAGATAAAATGTGTTTTCAAAACACCAGTGGAAATAAACTTTAGAAGCTAAAACAAGGTGTGAGGTGAACACTGATGAATCACATGCAGTCATTTTGACAAATTAAATGTTAAAAAAATCGCTTTTGCCTGTGCTCTGGTATCAGGAATGGAGAGGAAGTAGCAATTATATGTTAGAGCTCTTACAATGCCCCATGCTATAATTAAGTAACGAAGAATGTAAGACTGAAAACTCTATGGTCAGACAGAAAAGATAAAAATCATAGTAGGCTATCAGAGCAGACATCTGCTAGAGATCACAGTATGGGCAGCAGAAACGTGTGAGTAGATAAAGATATCCGAACAAACTCCTTAAAAGAGTTATTATAACAACAGGATGCTCTTCACTCCAATGGTCCTTCTTGGCCCTGTTTCTTAGTGGGTAGCTGTGTTATTGCTATAAGTGAACAGACAATAGGTTTTGGTGTAGAAAATATGAGAAAATTATTCAGAAGTACCATTTTTAGGAGAGCAATAAAGAACAGGAGCATAGACATGCAGCTTCCCCAGTTGCTGAGGTTGTTAAGAATCAGTAGGAGACACAGAAACAGATCCTGGCACTCCCACTGTGAATGGCTTGGACATGCTGTAAAGAAATTAACTGAGCAAAACCAGAATAAACTCACTTAAAATGTGCAGGAAAAAAAGGTGAGGAAGCATACCAAGCTACATTAACCAGAGGAAACAAAAGAATTATCAGTTTTCATTAAGAGATAAATAAGAAAACCTTTGATCCTAGCTGAAACTGAACAAAGATTGTGACAACTGACAAATGTTGACATAGCGTGGGTTTAAATCTGTCTCAATGACTGAGAAAGAAATGGGCAAGGAGGGTACCAAACTTGGACAAAAACCCCTGACTCTGGGAATGTGTATGCGATGTTTTTACAGAAAGAAGCAAAAGAGAAGATGGGACTTGGATACCGACAGGTCTTTCTCTTCCAGCACAAAAAGAGGAAAAAAGAGGTAAAACAAACAGGATCTCAGGAGTCTCTCAACACACCTTTCCTTTTTCTCCAGCAACCCCAAACCCTTGCAAGAACGAGGACATGAAATTGCATAGCCTCATTGGTTTTGCAGGGAATCGTCAGCCTTCTAGCTATTCCTCCCCCACTACTTCTGTTTCTTTTTCTTATTATTTAAAACAATCTATCTCTCTTTTTTTTTTTTTTTAAACCATCTCAAACGTAGACTTTAAACACATGCTCTACATCATGTTATGTCATACTGGAACAAACAGCTCCTTGAAAGGCTGAACTTCACTTGTGATTATTTACCTACAAGCTTTATTATCTTTTAAACTGTGTATTTTGTTGAACTGCATCTACTGACAGCTAAAATCCCAAGCCTTCAACCTGCCATCTCAAAGAAGCTGATTCAAAAGAGTCCAAGTAGAGTTTACTGTCAGTCTGTAATGAGAGTAAAATTACAAACCTCTGTACCAAAAGCCAGCTGCTTCATTCTTAACTCTGATCCCCTCCTTTTTTTTTGCATTCTAGCTAGCATACAGCTGCAATAAACGTGGCTTTTCTCACAAGCCGTGCAGATGTTAACAGTTCTGTAGGACATCAAGAAACATTTCAAGAATCTTGTAAGTGCTGACTAAACTTGCTTGAATTACCCACACTACCTCCTCCACATTCCTATTCAGTAACATTAGCCTTCCTGAATGTATTAAGGAAAAAAAATAATTAGCATTTGAGCCAAGGCATTAATACCTAGGTCTAAATGCACTATCAATAAACAAGGAATGTTCTTAAACCATCAGACAACAGATATTCAGATAGTGAACCAAAGGAATCAATTTATTCTTTGTCAAGATGAGTAATGCATTTTTCATTTCTTATCTATGCAAGAGTAGCTAAATGACTGTCTGAAAATACATATTTATAGAAGTCACGGCTGGATGTATTTGAAAGAATGGATCAGAACTAGAGCAAGATCTTTTCTTTTCTAGTAATCAAGTGGATTAATACTAAATTAGAGCGAAGGAGTTCAAAGTGCTACCTAGTACATTTTTATTAAGGTTATATTAGTATGACAGTCATATCCATTAAAGATTAAGCTAAAGCCTCAAACAACAGTAGGTTCTGGGCAGCTGAAAGAGTCCAGCTGTGCAGGTAGAGGACTAGATACCAAATGCATTAATTACGTGGGTCTGCACCAGAGATGCTGTTTTAATATTCTTCCTTCTTCAAGCAGTGTGCTGGTTTTGCCTGGGGTAGAGCTAATTTTCTTCATAGCAGCTAGTGCAGGGCTGTGTTTTGGATTTGTGCTGGAAACAGTGCCAGTAACACAGGGATGTCTTAGCTATGGCTGAGCAGGACTTACACAGAGTCAAGGCCTTTTCTGCTTCTCATCCCACCCCACTAGCAAACAGGCTGGGGGTGCACGACGAGTTGGGAGGGGACACAGCTGGGAACAGCTCACCCCAGCTGACCCCAGAGACATCCCAAGCCTTGTGATGTCATGCTCAGCAATAAAACAGGGAGGAAGGTTGACTGAGAGGCTTTTGCTTGGGGACTGTCTGGTGATGCATCACTTGGTGGTGAGCAGTTGACTTTCTTGGGTTTTCTTTCTCTTTGCTATTTTATTTTTTATTACAATTACCCACTGCTGTTGGGTTATTATTATTATTATTGCTACTACTACTATTACTGTTTTATTTTATTTCAATTATTAAACTGTTCTTGGCTCAACCCAAAAATTTTCTCATTTTCACTCTTCCAATTCTCTTCCCCCCATCCTGCTGGTGGGGAGTGAGTGAGCAGCTGTGTGGGGCTTAGTTGCCAGATGGGGTTAAACCACGACAAGCAGCAAGTTTAGTCTCCTTTTTTGGGGTAGGTCTTTCAAAACACGTGAAGCAGCTTAGAAGCTCAGTCATCAACAAAGCCAATGAGACACGTACTCATGTATTACTCCAGACACTTGAAAATCCCACATCAAATACCCTACCCTGTGTGTAAACTTCACACTTTGAAAACCTGCTGGAAAGAGGGCTGCAGAGCGATTCACAGCACTGAGCCATAAAGAGATCACAATCTTTGACAAGTTCAGAAACAAAATGTGCAGTCGAGAGTGTCTACGGCGCAGTTTTGAGATTGTCTCCAGTCAACTGTCAATCTCAGCAGAGTTTTAAAGAGGATAAGGTAGGGAGAAATAAAACGAACATATCAGTACATTTCCTGCAAGGAATCCACAAAAATACCTCGATTCTACAAAGACTTACATACCTGTTCAACTTCAGATACTTATCCTATTATGTAGCACACTTGAAGTTAAAATCAAGTCTTCAGAGATGCAGGGTACAACTAATTTACCATGAAATGTGGAATTCAGGGTATTGCTTGCTCTTTAACATACAGGAAATTTGAATATAAAGCAGAATTGCAATGTGCTATTTTCTAAATGTTTCATGACACTGCTTTTAGAGTAATTTCATCATAGTGTCATAAAACTACATTTAAGCATTTTGAGATAAGCAAAAACACAATAGACTACAACCTTAAAAAGAAGTTAATGTAATATTAACAGAAGCTCTGTAATTAGCTAGTCCAAAAACCTCAAGCCGTCTTCAAGCTTCCCCAAACAAAACAAATTGGAAGGAGCAAGCAGGAAGAAAAGAACTAAAAAAAAAAAAAAGGGAGAAAAATAGAGAGGAAAGAAAAGCCACAAAAGCCAGAGCCCCTCACTGCTGTTATTTCTCCACAAGCGGAAATGCTCAGTTCAGTCATGGCTTAGGAGGCATAAACATCATTGAAATTCAAAGGCAGCTCTGAGAAAGAGGACGCCTCAATTGGTATGCAAGTGGTGTTTTCTCGCCCTGAATACATTATGAACTTGCAGCATGCTAATATGCCATGCTATCATAAGCACCAGATGGAACAGTAGGCAGTATATGTCCCATCAAACCTCAGGAAGATGTATTAATGTTCCTGCTCTTTTTTTTCTTCCCCTCCCCCTTCCCTACTACAACCCCTCAGCTGTGTCCCCAGACTGGCACATTTCTTAGCATCAGTCACCTGCTCCCGAAGCACAGTTCTCCAGGGTTGCCTCATCCTCACCAGGTGGTGCCAAGCATCTTTTCAATCTTTTTTATCGCAGAAGGTAAAGGCCACAAGACATGTCAGGCTGTGCTTACTGAAGGGTATCGAGTACAAAAGATAACATCATGAAATAAATGATAGATGAAGAAAGACTTTGGGTTTAAAGCTAGAACAATAGTTTTAAATTATATATAAGTAGTGCAGCACAAATTTCCCCCGCAGTACTATTGGTGAATGAAGAACTGGGGGGCAGCAACAAAGGGAAAGATTTTCCAAGTAAACAAATAAAACAGAGGAAACGGGATTAAAGATCTTTGAACTTAATTTCTTTTCTCACCACACTGGAAACCTTTTCAGAGGAGATGTAGACAGTACAACAGCCATTTATAGGGTAGGGGTAGGGTTTAATTTTAAATCAGATTATGAAAATGGAACACAGGCAAATTAGATCACATGATTTTGATTTTTTTTTTAATATATATTATTCTAATGACATTCCTTGGCTTTTATGGCTAACAAATTTATTGGAGCTGTATGTAGGATTCTAAAGACATCCAGAATTTTTAATACTGCTTTGCATCATTTATTAATTCAGTCCCAAGCAGGTTTTATATGACTAAACGAAAATGTAATCTAGTATTCTGTAAGAAAGTATATACACATACAAAATTAAAGCACGTATTTTATGGTATCATCTGAATTTTCCCTATCTATTCATAGAAGTATGCCTCCAATTGAAATACATGGTTTGAAAGAAAATTATTTTCTTTTACTGGGCCCTTCAAAATGCAAAATAAGGTCCTCAAGACCAAAAACTAAGAGTCTATGAATTCAAATCCCAAGTAAGAAATACCTGAGATGGCTGAAGAAAAAGAAATCAGCTTTAAGCATTTGAAGTTTCAATGCTCTACTATTTTTAAACAGGTTTGTTTTTCAGAGAGAAGTCACATCAGTAAACATTTTGCTAATTTCTGATATTTTAGAAACCACCTGCTGATTTACAAACAGTTCTCACTATGCATGTAAATCTATTATTTTCCTAACAACATTAGCCTTTTCATAAATACAGCCTAATTCTACAAGATGCCAAGTATTCAAAAATCACACAAACTTTTTTGGGAATTAACATTGCTCAAAACCTGGTAAGAGCTAGATATGGAAGTTATCTGTTGCATGTTTAAGAAGGATTTTTCCAACTATTAAAGGTTTGGTTGACAGGGGTTTCCCCACACACATCCAATCCTAACTAAAATTAAAAATAGTTACCTTTTCTTTCAAACAAAGCATGCTATGACTATCATTCACAAATAACATCCATTATTCTGGCAACTATTAAGACCAGTTAGACTTTAATTGCAAGGATATCTTAGGGACTGAGTCAGAAATGAGACCAATGTTTTTCTTTTTTCTCTTCCTATTGAATATTGGAGGTCCTTTTTGTTTCTTAATATATGGCCTTTTAGGGTAATTTGCTAGATTATGATTTGCATTGTGCAAATAAGTCTATTTAAGTCCATTATCCTGCCTTATAAAGTAATTTCTGACACCTTAACAGCACTCAATTTAATTACAACACAGTGAAACAGTAGAGCTGACTCCCAAAGGAACCTGTTTGGATCACAAGATGATGATATATGCTAGTTGCTGATCAGCTTTCAGCATAAGATCCACAATCAGCTGTTGTAAAAAACAGCATCAGAACATCTGCATTATCATATTATTTTGTGGCAAAAAGCCCTCCAAAAGCCAGCAATTGCATGCAACAATGTGCGCATATCCAGACTGGTAAGCACACATATTTAAAACCCAGCAGCTTTACTGTAATGACTAAAGGAGACACCAAAAAAAGCAGAAAAAAAAAAAGGCTTTGATTTTGACTCAGCAAGCATCAATTTCTGCAGCAGAATCCCCATTGGGTAATTCATCAAGGCATCTATTCTATATCTAGTGTGGCAAGACAGCGAAAACACAGCCTCCAAAAAGAAAAACACTTGCGACAAAACTATTAAGCATTCCTGGTGATTAAGCAATACACACTCATTATTTCAAGACTGTCTTGAACCAATGCCCCAGACAAAACCATGCAATCATATCTGCTGCTGTCAGGATGAAATCGAGGCATGATGATTTTCTATATTCCTTCAAGAAAAAGCAAGTTATTCAGCAAAGCTCTTTCTGAGAGAACACAGAAGTTAACTAAGGAAAGAGTGTATCATTTCTCTTGTGACTCTACAGAGAGATGCAGGTCAATACCTGAAATTTAGGTACTATTTTTATATTTGAAGCTTTTACAAAGTCTCAAGAGCAGTTTGAAGCAAAACCTTTAAGGCAGCATAAATGAAAGGATTCTGCTTCTTCTGGTCTCTGAAGATTAAATGCCATTACTTTCCTTCCTGAAAATGAAAGGAATTGGAAATTACTACTCTACCAATTGACATGCCACAGGAAGATGACTGGCTGGTCAGCCGAGGAGCAGCCATGCAAATCCAGCCCAAGATATGGTTCTGTGTATGCAGAGGAGTCCAAAGAGAGAAAAGAAAGACTGTAACACCAGCTTTCCTGGCAGAGAATTTGCTATGCATGCTCTGTAGACTCTGTTTTTATACAAGGCTCTCAATTAAAGTTTCATGCATAGATTCATCTCTTGTTCAGCAGCCTCATTTAATAAATATAGAAAACCCAAATATGTATTTGCTTTTACAACCAGAGAATAATGTAAAGAGAGATGTAAGTAAATTAACAAAACAAGATGAGAATTCTTCAAAACACTTAAAAATTTAACATGAGAGACACAAATAGGATTCCCAGAGAGGCCACCATCTCACTGCTCCATTTGCAAAGGGGCAAGGAAGTGCTCACATTGAGTATTAGGAATTCAGAAAAGTAAACTACACATTTGTTACTGCACAGATCCCCTTTAAAAATTGCAAAGGACTCTGCTTTTGTTTCTGAAGATGCAATGCAGTGAAATGCTGATCTCATCATAAAATAAATCAAATATTGGTTTTAATGAACTAACTTAAATTACTTCCAAGATCTAATATGGATGAGATTGACAGAAGCTTGCTCTCTTTGGGGACCCTAGAGTGAAGAGATCATACAGTACCATGGAAGGATGAACTCAACTAATGTGGATCCCTTGAATTCTAGAAACTGTCCTTCCTCTGCCAGTGGAGAAATGAAAACTAAAAACATTGAGCCCAAGATACAGTAAACTGTTGCAAACCAGTTTCCAAGAAGAAAATTGATGACTTTCAAAGCTATTAAATAACAGTGCCATCTGACCTCACTGCATATCTAATTATACTCTTTCTTTTACAGACGTAACCACAGTTGCTTTAATGAGCGTCTTTCAGCTTTCTTTCCTGTGCTAGTAACTCTCAAGGTCCCCGTTTCACTGAGGGTTTCACTTTCAAAACTGATTGAAATCCCAATTCTGTCTCAAAAAGAATGAGATTATTGCATATCCCTGTTTTTTAAAGATCAGTTTTGTACATTGTAGTGCTTATAGTCTAAAATGCCAAAAACAGTGTACCTAGTACAGTTCCAGGCAAAGAAAAGTAGCTATAAGAAACAGTAACACTGTCACAGAAAATGACCCCTTCTAAATTTCAGTTAGACAAACTTCTCCTAAATCGAATACAAATACGTGTGTGCAAATCTAGCAGATATAATTATGCAATCAACAATTATGTGGTGAAATGGACTGGAAAAATAAAATTAAAACAATAAATGTTAATTTGTATTTGCTAACCATGAAAGATGTGGCTGATGCTCTGCAAGGCATAAAATCCTTTAAAAAATTATTCTCTTAAAAATTCAAGGAATTATATGGGGAAGCCATATAGTAAAGTCCATGTAGATGCCATTCTTTTGGATTATAAAACAGCTACAATGACAATTCAGGGATGTGTATACACGTTTATTGCCCTATCTTAAAAGGGCCACCAGAATACACTTGGAATGTACAGTTTAGAAGTAAAAATTAAATTATGGCTACATTTTCCTATGATGCGAGTGCACACATTTTCCAAACTGTAATCTTGTGGCAGGAAAACTATTTGAGTCATGTGTACTTGTATGACTCACAAAACATATACTAAGGAGAGATCTGAACGAAGGAAGGGGAAAGCCCTGTATCACTAAACCCAGAGATTATTCCTCTAGCAGGATGTGGTTTCAAAACAGGAGGACAATAAGACAGTGAACCCAGCATTGCTAGAAGAACCAGAGGGAAAGGGAGAACTACAAAAAATTGCACTGGAGATAAACAGGAAGGCTTCCAAAGCTTGGAGAAGAGGATTATAAGCACATATAGAAAATCCCAATAAAGCATCATAACTGAAAGGGTACCAAGTAAAATTTTAGAGATGCTTTCCAAATGACTTACAGAAGACAGAGTAATGCCTTAAACCCCAAAAACGATGTATTGATAAGCTGAAAAGAACAATGGGCTTTAAAAGGTAAAACATATTCCTATTCTTGAATCATCATTTCAAACTTCACTGCAGTTAATTAAGCATATGCAAATACCTCTTCCTCAAATCTGAGTTCATTACAGCAACCCCCCCTCCCTTTTTTTTTTTTTTTTTTAACCAGGAATATCAGTCTGACCCTACAGGATATCTGCAGGAATTTGCAGTATGCTTGAAGGGTTACCAAAATACATTTTTCTTTCTTAATCCTCAGCATCTCCTCCAAGAGATGATCAATACCAATTCCTTTCACTCTTCTATTTCCACACTCCTTTTGGCCTTTGTCAGCTCAGTATTGTCAACATGCAAAAATACAGCAGAGCTTGTTACAGTCTGCTTCCAAAGGGATGTCCATAATGAATGAGAACCATATGAGCAGTACTCTTAATAACTGTGTCCACTGCTGATGGTATTTCCTTTTGAACTTCAGAAAGATTTCCTGCCACCTCTGACTTACACTATGTGCCCGTTTACAAGCACTGTTAAGTTGCAGGCATAGCTCCAGAATATTTACCCACATTAATACCTAAATAGCTGGCTGGATAATTTTAATTAATTCAGATGTGTGGGTCCTACCAGGTAATTATTCCTCATGAAAATTTCACAAGATTGCCAGATCCCAAGAGAAAGAAGAAGTAGAAATAAATGCACAACACATCACGCAATATCATGGAAAAGCTCAACTAAGGCTCTAGCTTCATGCCGTAAGAATTCGGGCAGGAGATTTTTAGAAGCTGGATTGGTTCAGTGTCTCCTTTGACAATACAGCTTTAAACCAGCTGGAAGAACATTACTAACAGGTGGTGTGCTGAAGCACGGGGACAAAACTAAGAGGTCTGTGAACCTCCAGTTGAAGCGTCTCCTCTCAAATTCCAAGGTCCCCAGCAACTTGTTGTCTCAAGTTGTTCTGCAATTAAAGCTCACAATGAGGCTCTTTCTCCAAACTCTGGCTATAACTGACAGTAAACAAGAAATTTCTAGTAGAGAAAAAATAAAAAAAGCAACAGCACAGAGAAATAAATTCAGTTCTGGTATGTGGAAACACAAACACCAGGCCTGACAATTCTGCTCTTCTACCAGCACATAAAGTTCATTTATGAAGTCACAGATCAGTAATGATTTCAGACCAGATTCAATGAGTAAGTAACTTTGGGTGCCCAGAAGCCAAATTCCACTGAAATGTCTCTGGAAACACAACACAGAAGACAGTGCATGGACTGCTCTGCTCTCCCCTACAGTGCACAGACTGAAGCACCTCAGACTGGGTATCCAGAATACTTAACAGATCAAGTAGAACAAAGAATCATCATGCAGGCAGAAGTGACCTCAGGAGATTAGACCGTCCATGCCCTTCTCCTGCAAAGCACGTGCAGTTTAGATCAAAATGCCAGGGGTTTAGGATCTTCAATAACGTAAATACCACTACCTTTCTGGACAACCTGTTTCAGTGTCTGACCATCCTTATGGTGACGAATTTTTTAATTTTTTTTTTTTTGGTATCTTCTTGGGTTTTATCATGGTCCATTACTTGTGACTTTTGCCTCTCATCCTTATCACTATGCACCTCAAGAAGAGTTTGGCTCCATCCATATTCTCTACACCCTCCCATTAGGTAGCTGTAGACAACTCATGACAGAAAAGATGATATAAAGTTAGTTATATTTAACTAGCAACTGCGACAGCTCACCAACACGAAAATACTGGAGGCAGGATCTTTACTCCTGCTTTTCAAGAGCCACAATAACTTGGACACATGGGATCCACAGCATTACTACCTCCTCCAGAAAAGATGTCCATATCTTCACCTTCAGAAGATTGGCAAGTAGAACTGGTTTGTGTAAGACCATATAGGGGTGACGGAAGACATGAGCTTTGAATTTATTCAAGTCTTTGGAGGGGAAGCCTCACTCTGAAACTGAAACACATTAATTCAAGTCCTCCTTCTGCTTGCTCAAGCTCAGGTCTGGAATGTATTCCCTTAGCACGGGGGAAAGCTACTGGCAATTAGCAGCTTATTCTGTGGATGGGAGTAATCTCCATTGCTCTTGTCCTACCCAAGAACTTAACAGGAAACATGTCAGGAGGGAACATGGCCCAAGATCAACAGGAGCAAGGGCAAAGCAGCTCCTGCACTGGTCCTGCTCTTCATCTGGTGACTCTCATGAACATGAGGCAGAAAGAACAAATGTACATCACAAAAATGCAACTTGGTGTGAAGACGGCTGAGCTCCTGGATAGTTGAGCCAGTGAATATAGATAGCACGGCAAGGGCTTCACCAGCTTCACAGAGAAACTGCGCGAACATAGAGTTAGCACAGCAGAATATTGAAAGAAGTCAGTCTTGCCAAGTGGGCCAATATGGCTAGACAGTGCCCGCATGTAAGCGAAAATCCAAGCGCTGCTCTGCCCTATGGTTTTCCCAATTTTATCTCTACTTGCCTTAGCATTGCTGGCTCTGTGCTTCATTTTACACCACACACATTTCTGGGAACAAAAAGTAAGTCTACACTTATGAAGAGACCAACATTTCTGAAAATGCGTTGGGCTTCCTCTGAGATTACCTACCAGATCTGACTGTGTGAACAACTCAGACACAGAAATGCTTCCGCTCCAAAAGACAGAGATGTGAACTCAGCACTGGCCTGCTTAACGCTATCGATACTGAGGCAGATCTTGGCATGCACAGATGCAGCTTGACATGCTTGAGAAACTTTAAAGCTGTAATAGTGATGCATCTGGAATGAGGAGAGTTGGGGCATGACACTTTGGATTGGGAAGGCAGTTACTGATTCAAGTGCAGAAGTTGTTTTGTGCACTTAGTTTTACTCTATGACCTGGTAGTGAAAAAAAATGTTTCAGCAGATTTTTTGTAGAGTTATCCTTGATGTACAATTTAGAAGAAAAAAGGAGAAAGCCATAAAACTGATACAGGTATATGTACATGTCCTGAAAAGGACCAAGTATCATGTCTTCTACTCTTAGATGTATCAATTTCTCTGTTTGGACTTCAAATCGGCATACAACATCATTTCGTTTTATTCAAAATTGGTATTCTTCTTTTTAAATTGCATATACACAGATCACATTAATATGCAAGCTATAATGATCGTACCTTTAACATGTGAGGGTGGAGTCCAAAATCTCCAAGTCAAGATGTGATCGGTGCTGAACACTCTATGCACACCAAGGAAGTACCAGTCCTGAGAACCTGGTTTGTTTGTTCCTCTCCAGCTAAAGGTCTGAGTTATAAAGCACTAAATCTTCATAGGACAAGTGTTTGGGACCTTGATTAAATATATATATTAAAGCTATTTCTGCAGCATTATCTGCATTCTGTGATGTGTAAGTTACTTTTCATGCATGTGTAGCAAGACACAGTTCACAGCCCCATGGGTTGAAAATAAGAGCAATAATGTTATGCAGATTTTGGAATTTATTACTACCATAAAAGACGAAGAAACTTTAATACTGTGAAAAACAAGTCATCACAGGTCACTTCTCAAACCCTACCATACATATCTGAAGAACCCAGTGATCCACAGTCCTCTTAGGGAAAGAGGGAAAGAGTTTTTCACTCAATAGCTGAATCCTGAAGAAGATAAAGTCATTATGCAGGATGATTGGAATAATGATGCAAGGTTAAAACTTAAGTATTTCCAGACACATTTACCCCATTTGGCAGGAAGCTTGTTGTGTAAGACACAGAATTATCCTAATATAACAGCATAGCAACTACAACTTAAAACAGAGCAAGTCGGTTAATGGACTGCTAGGACACTTTTGCTGTGTAACAGCATTTAGACGCATGTATTTAAAAAACAGGTGGATAATCCAAATGTTCAGTTACCAGGACACTAACAGTTATGTCCATGGCAATTTTGTTTCTGTTCTTTAAACAAATCATCACTTGCAAGCACTAATGTTAAAACCAGAAAGCCACTCTAGTACACAGTGGCTATAAATGCCAAATCAATTTTCAGCAGATAATAAAGTCCATGTTTTACAATCAGCAATACACTGTTTTACTACCCAAAATGTAAGCTAATAATATATAGCTCTGCTAAATGGAAAATGCAGATATGCCGTTAAGAAATGGGCTGGCTGTGAGATGATGGATCATTTCTGCCGGGACCTTCTTAAAGCTATGTGCAAATGTTTTGAAAATATCACATGATGTGGCCATGTGTTAAAAATTACAGCCAGTTAAGTTCTCTGCTAAGAAAAATATGTGGGCAATTTATGAAATGCACTCCAGGATGGAGATATCTTAAGTAAAACCAGATTTTGAAAACAAACTTTTTTTTTCTTTTTTTTTGAAACATGAACTTAAAAAAAAAAAAAGTTGCAGCCACATCTGGAGAGCAGAAGTAAAGAAAGGGTGGTCTGACCTAATACCAGGCCATCTTCTGAAAGAGCAGCATTATTTCTGGGCTACAATGACTGTGATCACTGATTGTCCTTTTAAGGAAACCATGCTGAATACTGCCATGGGCAATAATAAAGCATTTTGTAGGCCAACATCTGTTCTTTGAAAGTACTATAAAATGACTGATAGATTTGTAATGTTTCATAAATAAAATCCGGAATAAACAGTACAAAAAAAAAAAAGGGGGGGGGGGGAGGCAAACATAAAGAAACCAACCACCACATTCACAGTAACTGGTATAGGGTATTAGATTTGAACACTGTTCCCCCAGGAACAATTATTTAGAGATAAACACTTCCTAGAGTTCACTACACAGAATGACAAAATGGTTAACTTGGTTACAGCAAGCTGCATGTTAACGGGATTATCTTTCTAGAGACTTTTCTCAGAGTTGCAGTAGTGCCTTAAGAGAGATCTGAATGGCTTTTACGGTGCTTCATTAGCCAGCCTTAGTGCTGTCCTTTGCCCTGACAGGGAAGCGAGAAGGTGAGCAGACAGTCGCAATTATAACAGTACCAGCAATTTGTCTTTGAAGGGCAAATTCAGTTTGTGTAAGTGTTATCACCACACAGAAACCAGAACTTGTCTTTATTACTTCCTGTTCTTTCCCCAAAAGAAGGACTTCAGATGTCAGAATCACTAAAGGGATGCTTCTGAAATCAAGACTTCACACATACACAAAAGGCACTGACATAATATCAGATTACATAAAAAATACACATCCTTTTAATCTCCTGTACATAATGTGCTTACTTTTAAAATACAAAATCTGCCCCAGATGGCTAATAATGCCCATTTGAAAAAACACACCACCACAATATTAAAGGGCTAAAATATGCTGTGAACAGATTGAGAGGCAGTTCATCCTAGAGGAGAGTAAAAAAGTGCAGATGGGTGTCAAAAATAGCCAAGTGTCAGATCTGTTCAAGTATCTCCATTCTGGCACATGCTCCCAGTCACAGCTGTTAGTGTATTCTCTGTATCCAAGTGCAAGGTTTTCTAACACTCGGAGCTGACATTAAAACACACTTCTTCCTTGCTACTGCTTTAAGAGAACGTTGGAAATTAAAGATTTATTTAATTGTAAAGCTTAACAAGTATTGATAAGGGTATACATACTCAAGTGTAGCACAAGCCATTTTGATTAAAGATGCATGAAATTTTAACCAGCAGGTAGATTAAGTAATTTAAATACCAAAGGCTTAATAGGTTTCCAAAAACCTCCGCTCTAGGCATTCCAACACTGTTTGCCAATAGCCCCAAATAATGCACAGAAAGATCAAAACTGGTAAGAATGTGTAATTTTAGTACCTTAAAATATCTTGATATAACAAAGAAATAGTAAATTGCATGAGAAGATAAGTTTCATACAAGCATAAGGGAAACATCAGCGGATTCAAATTCTGCACAATGCACAGTTTTCCTAATTAATGAATTACTATGGTATTTCTAATGAAGACCACATTCACAGGAATGCAATGCTTGCAAATCAAATTTGACATTTAAAGGGTTAAATTGACCTTTCATAGCCCTCAGTTGTTATCTATGCAAATTAATTTGCCCATATTTCAACCATATAAATCCTCTTAGCCTTGTGCTTTGAGCAAACAGAGACCACTTTCTTGTTACAACCACAGGATCAGCAAACATACCAGCAGTAGGGTATGACCGTGTACAAAAATGCTAAAAGGAAAACATTCTTCCAACAACTGGCAATACCTACATGCAACTGTGGCTGCAGCAAACTGGCAGATACTGTTTCAAAACACCATCTGCGAGGTGTACAGACTCTGTGATCAAGCGTAGCCTCTTCTGCCTGTCCTACACAAATAATCCACAAGAACCAGCCAGCTGTAGGATCTCTAGTCCCGTCTCTTTTTTTATCCAGAGCAGAGGCTGGTATAATCAGGCACATGGCTTTTTCCAGTCCCTACCAAAGGAGAAAAAAACCCCACAAACAAAACACACCAAATTCAATCCACTCGGTTGTGGTCAGGCACCTCACAAAATACATCAGACAAATCACCCTGCACAGAAGTGTTTTTATTGGCAATAACACTTATCAATTAGACAAGCGATCGTAAGATCCAAGGGTAATATTTTCCTGAGGAAACCAACCTATTACAAGTCCCAGCTCCACAGCAATTCCTCTAATTCAGCAGAATTTTTTTTTATTGTTTTATTTTGAACCAACGTATTTCCGTGATTTGTCTGATGACAGCGAAGGACTACAATTTAGGACAAGGCTGAAATAATTCGTTTTATAAATCTCTCTCACTTCTACAACATAAACAGCTTTTCAGAGAGATAATTTCAGCTGATGGGTGAACGCTGTGAATGATCTCTGCCGATCAGATGTTTGCAGATTCAAGGTGCAGCTGACGGTCATGAAAGCCAGCCTGAAGCTGTATTTCTCTTTGCTAAAAATGATCCCCCGTGCAGAGACCTGCACCCACAAAGCCGGTGACTTTCTGCTATTTCTATCCCTTTTCATTGAAACATCCAGTCCTGCTGTAAGTATCATCTCTGGCAGTTCACTTGCACAAATTCCCCTCCCCCAAACACATACACAACAGAATTAGCATCCGCGATCACTCGGTACCCATATCAGCTTGCAAATCACCCTCTATATTAAAAGAGAAAAGAGAAAAAAAGGAGAGAGGGAAAATATACTATCAAAAAAACAATTAACGTTTCCTCATTTAAAACCGAAAGAGCTGCAATAATTTCAACTCACCAGGCATCCTTGGATAAAATATACCACACTGTAAATGGCTCTCTCCTAAAAGCAAGCTTATTTAGGGCTCAGTGCCTCCTGTTCTGGAATGAACAGAGAGAAGCGAGGAGGGCCATCAGAACTGGCTGTGGCAGCGTAGCTGGAGGCAGGATGCTGGGCGCGTGCGTTTGCCAGGCAAAGACAGATGGAGAGCTGACACTCTGTATTGCACTTGGAGCAGAAATGTGAATGATGACAGGAGCACATGTGGCCTTGAACCCAGCCCTGTCTCTTCAGGCAGAACAATGACAGGGATGTGTGTGCAAATTATCACAACCCCAGCTCCCCTCAGCTGACTCCTTTTACTCTACCTTTCACACCAAGTTCCAGATGACCAAAGAATAGAAACTAAAATGCAGAGTGATAAGCCAAACACTGAATTATTCATTTTTCCTTTAAAAGTTAACCCTTTCCTCCACTGAGAACAATTAAAGAAAAAGCATTACTTTGAATCAGCTCTTCTCCATAAGTAGAAACAAATTAATTCTTTAACAGCCATAGTTTTGCACTCCATAGGACTGCATTTGTTTATTTAGACAGAAATTCAAAACGTGCATGAGAACATACAAGAGAATCCCCCTCCTCTTCCTACACTTTTGTCATTATTATTCTTCTTTACTATAGGGAACAGAGTATCAAAATCACTCCCTTTCTCAGATTCGCAGTAGCATGTGTAAAATAGAACACACTTAGAAAGCAGACCACTTATATTTTACTATAGTGCTTTTAACCCCCTGGGATTCCTCCATTGATATGTTCCAAACATTTGCAGCTTACTCTCCTTTACCTTGCATGGTGATCCACAGGGGATGAAAACAAAATCTTTCCTGTAAAGCTTTTTCAAAAGCTAAACAATCATGTCCTCCCAATTTCTGATTTCGTGCTCCTTAAATGTTTATCCTTTAGATGAATAAGGTATGCCTGGCTAGGTTCAATTCACTCTTCCCTATTAAGCTTTAATGGACACCATGATACATAAAACTACAAGTCTTTGTTATAGTGCTTTATCTAAAGCTGGCTATTTTCTTCTCAGCAGTCCCTCTTTAGTCCTTTGTAAAACATCTTTGCCTCTTAGAAGAAACATACGCCTGACTCGCATGCCTTCTGTAGCACGTATAGCCTTGCACAAAATTCCAGGCACAAGGAAAAATAACATCTTTTTTTAAACTCCTCCCCATTCAGTACTTGCAAAAGCTTCTCCCTTAAGTAATGAGCATTTCTCCAGCAACTAGCGTGTAAGTCCTGGTTCTGACTTTGCCTTTGCAGTATACATTCAAACCCTTTATGGAAAGGGAATGATTCTCAGTCAGATCTTCTCAGTGCAAGGTTTGTCCTTGTGTACTTATGTGTGCACCCCTCTGATTTTGCATTATGCCATCTTCTGCCTCTATTATGCAGAAACAACTCTGCTTTTAGGCCTTCCTCTTCCTTCCTCTAGCTGCTACAGAGCCTGATAAAGATCTGTTTAGGAAAAGGACACACATGCAAAATTAAGCAGAAAGTAATAGTCCTTCCAATGTCCGGACTGAACTCAGGAACATTCCTCTCTTAAAGAAAATGAGTCACTTAATTTACTGATATTTCCATAATAACTTTTTAGCACTATATAAGTGGCATCTTTCAGTTTCACTTAAGTAAGAAATACACAGCAAACACCGGACTGGCAAATCTACGGCTATCAAGAAAAAAAGTAGCAGCTCCCCTTCCCCAAAAAACAACCCAGCACTAACACCCTGACATGCCAGTTACTTGAGGCAGGTGTTTTCTTCATCAGACACCTATTGCAATGAAGTTCTCTGTAATGGATTTTTGAGTGTCAGAGAGCCGAAGAGGAACACCAAAACATGAAAACATTTTCATGACAGCCTGGTTTCGTGAAGGGGGGAAAAGTGGAGGGGGCAAGGGAGAGAAGCAAGGGAAAGGGAGACAAGCAAAGTCTGTGCCAAAAAGGCCTTTAAAGAATTTACTGTCCTTATATTTTTATTATTATTCGATGCACTACTTAAAACCAGTCAGTTAGTGTTGTATTTGCTGTGTTGTTTTGTAATGCTGTACTCTATATGAAAGGAAAAACATTTTCACAGTTGGAAACACAACCCTTCATCAACATAGATGCAGCCTGGATCAGCTTCAGAGTAGAAAGTAACGTGTCAAAGGTATGACGCATTTTAATAAAACCAAACAATATTCCCTCTTAAAAGAAGGTCTTAATATCAGTACATTGTAAATCCACAGACCACGGCTCACGAAATTGAACTTCCATATGCTGTGCGATTATGCATCTTTTTTTTTCTGTGTGTAAAAAGCCTTTTTAAGCTGTTATCTGACTACAGTAATTGCCACTTAAATTGATCCACGTCAACAAAACCTGGATCCCTGGAGATTCTCACCTAGAAGTCTGCTCATGGAAGGGGCTAACAGAATGCCTGTGCATCTGAGACTACTTCAGCATTTTCTCAAGCAGCCAGCTGCATGAATAGTTTTTCCCTCTCATTATTTAATACACTGAGGCAGGCTGCAACCCATTTGGCAGTCCTCCCTGAATAAATATCTGAGGATATTTATTCGCTTTCCCCACCCCCATTTTTAATGCAGTCACTTAAGGCTTGCCCTAGAAGTCTTTGCACCAGGTCTGAAATTTTAGCAGGCCAAGCAAAGGTGGACAGTCCATTCTGTAATATGGTTTTATTCTCCAGCAAGAAATGAAAGGCGGTGATTTTAACACTGACAATTCTGCTGTAGCACAAGAATCAGTGTTATGTGTAGTATCAAAATGAAAGGGATACAAGGAGAGTGAAAAATCCAGAAGATAATCTTTGGCCAGGTTCTTTACAGTGCACATTATGCTATGCCATCCTAGGTGGGCATCAGCTCTTTCTTTGACAATCACTCAAAATGCTTTACAAAATAATTTTAAATGACCCTCTACAAGTCCTTATTTTAAAAATGGGTAAAGAAGGTAAACCAGTCCCCATATTCATATGTTTGGAGGGGAGGGGGCAGGGGGAAGATTTTTATGCAGTGGATGATATAAGGTCTCCAAGACATGGATCTGATGGAAAAGAGAAATTCCAAACGACCACCATTAAAAAGTACAGAGGTTGCCTTTTGTGCAAACCCAGCTTACTAACAGGGACTGGAAGTCCACTGAAACGCATCTGCAGTTAATGAAAGCTCTCTATTAACAGTGAAGGAAGAATTTAACTCAAAGCTTTTCTGTAGGACTCCTCAACTTCCCGCTCTACTTATAGCAGACTGTTGTGATACATTGTGACTTCACACAGTGGGTATTAAGTGAGTTAATTCAAAGGAGCTGAAACCTCATTGATCCTAATTGAAAGCAATACACCCAACCAAATAGTTTTCTACCCCATCTGCTCTGGCCTGCCACCAGCTATTCAATACAAGAGAATTAATAGTTTCAGATATTCTAACAGACCCAATAAAAGCACTCATTTAAGCAGGACTGCATTAACAAAGTGAAAAACCAAGGGCAAAATGGGTTCAAATGGAGCATTTTACTCCTAGTTGGCTTTAACAAAGCTGAATAATGCTTATTCTGACTTTTTATGTGCAAGACTTGATAAACTGAATGAGAAGGCACTCAATGATCAGTCAACGAGCATTGATGAATGGTCATTAGGACCCCCCCAATCTCAGGGAAGGCCATTCCACAAAGTGGCACACCAGCTTGAAAGGGCGGACTCACTAATGTCCAGATTTCCCCGCTTGCTTGTTCCACTTTCACTTTCAGACCACTGGCCACCAAATGAGGCTGACATATTGGAAAATAATCTTTTATGGGCGAGTGGTAAATAAAAATGGAGGCATTAGCTGAGCTTTCAAATTCAAATCTACTAGTTTTGTCAGCCCCAAAACGTTTTGATTTTCCACCCAGCTGGAAGCTATTAGTGTTTTCTTAAGGCATCCCACTGACAGGGCAAACCCACCTAATGTGTGAGCTGTAGAGCTGATGTGGGGGACAGGGGAAGACAACTTCTGGATGCTTTCCGAACTTTATTAAGTTGACTGTCCAACCAAAGTATAGTAAAGGCAACACCTTCAGGAGAAGCTAACTAATTTCTTGCTGCCCAAGTATCTCCTACTGCCTGGTGCAGTGCAAGCCCACCTAGGCCTGTAAGGGGGTACCCTCAGTGCAACTTTTTCCATGACGTTGTACCTAGCTTCTCTTGGTTTTACTGCACTACCACAAAAATCTCAAGCTACCCAAGAAAGGCATTTCTTTAAAACCTTCTAATTCTTTGCTTGGAAATAGAATTTATGTATTCCAATAAGATATGTGCTTATCTGTTAACAGCAGCTCTGAATGCATGCAACACAAAACATTTGCCAGATAACACTAAACATTTCCCTAAGCACTTCCTTATTGGCAAGGCTTTCTGGACTTCTGAAAAAAGACAAATGGGACACTTAAAACATACACTGTTCTGTGAAACACAGACCAGTTGAGATTACCTACACAAATCAAATACTCAGCAGCTGAAAGCTACTGTCACCAAGGTGGGAAGAAAGTATTCTTGGTTGTCTAAGACAAACTGCTCATTATGGTACCTCCAGCAATGGATTAAATTCATTGGAGTTGAGAAAGCATTCATGTCTTTTCAGTTAAGAAAACTTATCTCCATATTTTGATAATACTCTAAAGAGTATTTTAAATCATCTGTTAAGAAAAGGCAACTTTGACAGTGGATTAGATTTAAACAGCCTAGACTGCCTACTGCTTTTTGATCAAAAAAAGAACCCAAAAAATTAATTCTTGTTGAGCACTGCCAGAAATTCCAGTGTCATTTCAGGCGCATTTCAGGTTTTAAAACAATGAAAATATACATAAAGACCTATCGTGGAAGAATAGTTCCACAAAAAATTGACTGAGAATGGAAGGGACACTATAGACTTCAGGTTTTAAAGAACGTATGCTCTTTTCCTCTATATATACGTTTTAGTAAGAACACTCACATGGACAAACTGACATATAAGTTCCTGTTTTGGTGTCTCTTTCTTTCACTTGATCTGGCCTGAACAAGTGTTGCCTTGCATTTTTATTAAATACTGTATTTTCTGTAATGTGGGCAAAATAAATTAGAATTGACTGCTAATTTCTACCATCATTTGACTTCAAAGGAAATTATCACACCTTCTGTGCCATAGGCATCACTCAAGCACTTTAGAAAATTTGATATTGATTTGATATTATTTCTGAAAGGACACAAGAAAATACCAAAGATGCTGTCTCATCAACAGAAAAAAACACATTCAGTGTGACCTGGAGAAGCCTGGGTGAGAATATCTGCTCCTGCTGAACTAGGGTCATATTTTAAGATACAAAAAGAAGAGGGGGTGGGGGGGAAAGGGGGAAGAAGGGAAGAAGAAAAAAAGGGTTTCAACCTATCAGATGCTTTTTGACTTGAAGCCCAGAGTGTATGCTCGTTTAACATGGGCAGGGAAACTCCTCCTGCTGTAGTATATTAACCCTAGTTTTGACCTCTAATCGATGTCTTTTCAATGTATAGGATCTTCATAATAAAGATAATGTGAGAGTATATTTGTGTGAAAGCATATCTACCACTAGCCATAAATTCGAGCCTTGCATTTTTCTTTGTAACATGTCAATATTTGTGACACTAACTAAACATATTTTATTCATTTGACAAGGACTGTTACATTATATTGAAAACTTTTGTTTCAATGTCACCACCTCCCCGTTTTGACTGATGGCGAGTTAGTTTTGTTAAAACGCACGGGGTGATAGCGTATGCTCCAGTGAACTTTCCCTCCTCTCAGCACCAGAGACAAAAACCTGCAGCTCTGCTCTGTGCTGGCAGCCATCTGGCCAGCTTTCTCTCAATGCCTGCCCCACACCACACTGCAGGCAAAATTTCAGGGCTCTAGAGCTCTGTGGAGCTATTCATGACATACCAATTTCACATTTTCTGCTTGTACGCTTGCAACAATAAATGATAATGAGGACTATGAATGACATTTTTAAAGACAATAAAAAGGTCTCCAAATCCCTTGCATATGGAGACATTATTTTCTAAACTTCACCTTCTGTTAGGGAGCCATTACACTCTAAAGGGAAAAAATAACCCAAGGAGAACAATGAGATGATCAAAGCATAACCAAGTCCTTAAGAATTCCAAAGAAAACAATGTTTGCAAAGCTAGCTTAATGACAGACAGATTTTATGCTGATGTACAGCACTAACACTTAAGAGGAGTAATTCCCTTTTTCGATAACACTACTTCTCATCGAGGGACTCAAAAACTGCGGGGAGAGGGTGAAGCCACAGCAAATTCTTGCTTTCACTGACCATATACAGCCCCCACAAGCCATACACTTGGACTTAGCAATTACTAATCTCTAGACGAGTCCAAGAATACTCTAAATGACCCCAAGAATAAACTGTTATTACTAATGGATTTGGAATGCTACACTTTCATAGAGATCATTGTACTGACCAAGTGCGGCCAAGACAAATATCACATTATATTTTCTGTCCCAAAATCTGCCTATTACAATGCTAAAAAAAAAAAAGTTGCATTTACTCTGAGTAATGTCTTTTATATTTAATTAAAAACAGCTTCCCCTTATTAAGAAGATTAAAAACACTTTCAGGAAAATCCACCAGGTGGAGCAAATACACAGCAATACAAAACATTTATTTATGCTTGTACTGCCATTTTCAACAGGGGGAAAATGGTTTATATGCAAATATTCTTACCTCTTGACCTCCCTTCTTCACCCTTTTGTCATGCATTGATCAACTTGTACTTTTTTACTACATTTATAATGGTACAAAAGCTTCATTCAAAGGGGCCTTCGTACAAAGCTATTGTTCCTGATGAGCTCCATATTAATTTGCAAACCACAATAGTTATCAGACATATAAGGGAAATAGTATTATTCGACATTTACATATATAGTCAACAATATAAGGATGAGATTGTGCTTATAAAACAAACTGACAAGTATTCAGAAAACAAAGCTTACTCTTACATTAGGTAGCAAATCTTTGCACTGGCCTCCATTGTAATGGGCTGGAAAACTGTCTGTTCTGCATGTCTGGTTATGTGTTTATACACACAGTAGTGCTGGTACCATCACAGCAGTGCCATTGTACAGTATGTTGGTATTTACTATTAATGCCTTTATTTTAGTATGACATGTATTAACTACTGAGTAATTTCAAAAGAGCAAGTGAATGAGGGCTGTAAATAAATATTTCAGCATATCTAGGACAGTTAAGCATTATTTCCCCATTTAAATTATTTGCTTTCCAGAGCCAGGTGAGAAAATCACCTCATCATCAAATATTTTTACTTTCCCTGATGAATGAGGGGGGGTCTAATGGCAGAGAGGCAGGGCACATTTTCACATGAAGAGAACTAAGTCCTAAAAGAACAGTTGTTCTTTCTTTTATGGATGAGTCTTCTCACAGTTATTATAGAACAACCCAGACCATGTAATTGCTAAAATGGCAAAGCAATATTACCAAGTGAACTGCTCTAATGCAGTTCAGCATCTGGAAACAGAATCAGCACACAGACTCATTCAACCCTCAATGATGAAAAAGCTTTATCGTTGTAAGTGACAAAGGTACTGATTTTGGTCAAAGAAATCTTTTTCTTTCCATTGTTTCCTTAGTTACACCTTCCATCATGTTTTTCTCTCACTTTTCCATTCAGTCCCCTCTGTTTTCTCTCTGCCATCACATCTGCTCCCAAGTTCACGATGCTGGGACCATCTCCTCATTCGCTGCATATCTCCGTACTCCAATTCACTATATGATCTGTTCTCTGCTCATTGGACATTCAGCCTCTCCCACCTCTGCTAGCCCTGAAAGCTAGAAGGTCCAGGATTTGAAGCTCTGAGTACTACCATAAAATATGATCAAAAATTAACACATAAACAAAATAGCTACAACCAACACTCTAACACCGAAAGACAAACACTGTACCAGTTAGGTTACCACTATAAAAATGAGTCAGAATGGGATCAGCCTAATGTGCAGTTGGAGGAGCACATCAAGCTTCCTGGAAGTACAATGTGTTGATCTAATCTTCGTGCTTCTAGTCTGACCCAGATGAATTCCACCATAGCTATGGAAAATTAACATACAAAATCTTTATTTCTTTAGGAACTAGGAGGAGCCTTGAGGAATACAGTCTTTAAATATAATTTCATTTTACCTAATTGTGTCGTACTACACACGGTGCTTCATTGTAGCCACTGAGAAGAGAAGCAGAAGAATGCAGAGGTGATTACAAAGTGGAATTTCATACCGAGAGCAAATTACACCACTTCATACTAGGAGAACATCTGCAAAGAGCAGCAGTAAGTGTTTGGGCACAATGCAAGGTGCCAGTTTTAATAAAGCCCAAATCAGCTTGGGAACCATTATCCACAAAAACTTTCCTTAAGGAAGATTGTCACAGCAGAAACTTGCAGAGATGGCCAAGATAAATATTTTTCAAGCAGAATGTTGATCTAAATTACCTCTGAGGCATTTTTCAGTGGCAACCGTGGTCTAAAGGCTATAATTTTTTGGCATTTTCAAAGAGGCACTAGACATCCGAGGGGTAGGAGGAAAGACAATGTGATGGTTGTCGTCACCACACCCCCAGGGAGAACTTTCATTTAATGCGCTGCTGGTTGAGGTGGGCAATGGTTGGCTAGAGGTCATGGACAGTTCATGCACATCTGGTCATGTGTTTATACACAGAGTAGTGCTGGTAACATCACAGCAGTGCCATTGTACAGTACGTTGGTGTTTACTAAAAATGCCTTTATTTTTGTATGACATCACTCAAATACCAAGTGAATTTCATCCTATAGATACAAGCAATGCTTATTTAAATTATGGCTTCTTCACAGTATGACAGGATAAATACATTTAAAACTCCATGTCTAAGTAATCCACTTTTACTTAAAGGCACCTTTACACCAGAGTAGCCTAAGAAGTTTGTAATGAAGAAAGGGGCCTGATTTGAAAGGTGAAGGATTATGTACATATTTAAGAGTTTATTAGATCACGATTATCAATGTGATAACACTGTAACAGCTCTTTTGTTGCACCATCCCCTGCAAATCCTTCTCAGATAAGGATTAGTGGCACAATAGATGATAATTACTCTTTTGGTTCTGCTGCTCTTTTGCTGAGTCCCAACTGCGTACATGCACTGAAGGGTACCTCTCTCAGTGAAGGGTCCCCAAAATCCTTACCTGACAATGTCTGCATGCAAGAAGAAAGGTATGCCCTTAAATCTATATTACAAATTCCTAATAAAATATTAGCAGGGCAAATCTAAATTATTGCTCAAAACATTTCAATCTCACCTACAAAGTACCCT
This sequence comes from Sclerurus mexicanus, assembly GCA_013396755.1. NCBI lineage: Eukaryota > Metazoa > Chordata > Aves > Passeriformes > Furnariidae > Sclerurus > Sclerurus mexicanus. Next base: position 1,270,435 of record VWZF01006730.1, on the reverse strand, counting down.
AAATCTCTAGCATGTGAATATGTTCTCCAAGACTGCTGACATAACTATACAGATTGAACCGAAAGCCTTCAACATGAAAGAAAATGAAACCTTTGTTCATTTTCAGCTCTCCTTCTCTACTCCTACAACCACAAAGATCTTTCTTGGAACAGCTTCTGCCCACAACAATAAAAGTCAATAGTCATATGCTCCATTCATTTTTGCTGAAAAGTCTTATTAATTACATTCCCTCCCTCTACTACTTGTACCTAGTGATCTTAAGGTCTGCCAGCACAACTATTAACACTGCTATGCTATAAACTCGGGTATTAAAATTCTACAAATAACAGGAATATTCTTCATTTATCATTCAAACAAGGAGTCATACTTTAATTTTTCACACACACAACACCCCCCCCAAAAACCAACAAACAAAACAAAAAAGAAAACCAAAACAATAAAAAAAATCCCCACCCAAAACAAAAACAGACAAACAAAAAAACACCTATTGAAGGCCTTTGCCTAAAAAAATATTCGGTATCTTTCAGGTAGAACCATGAGCTTTACATCCCAAAGAACACTTTTCATTTACGGACCCTGAGTGATGCACAGAGCCCTGTCTGCACCGTCAGCCTGTTGAGTGACTTCAATAAACAGCAGCTGTGAGGAGGAAGGATTATAGCTTACCCTCTCCTAACATTTTAAAATTGAACACCAAACTGGACATCTAAGAAAATCACATGAATAATGAGAATGGAAGCGTTGATAGCCAACACTACTGTTTAATGGGCCATGCCAGAAACAAACACTGGTTTGGTTTGAATCCATGGGATGAAGAAAAATAATGTTGCCAAGCAGGCTGCAAATGACAAACTTAATATGCCAAGTATGATGATAACTACAAAAAAAATTACCATTTTCAAAAGTTTAACTGCTGCATAGCACTAATTCCATCTCAAATAATTTTCTCCTCAAAATACTTATCTTTGAAAATAAAGAGGTCAAACGAGGGGAGGAGGAATCAAGTAAAAGAAAAAAGACAAATTCAGAAGCAAAAGGGTTAACATGTTTTGTTTCAGTCGGTATTATACCAATGCCAGATTACAAGGGAAAGACTAAAAAGAGCCAATTTTTTTTTATTATTATTAGTATTCTTTAAAAGAAAAAAAATCAAGCCTATCTGTCACAGGGTTGTCCGGGCTGGAAGAACCGGCAGGAACCTCAAATTCCTGACCAAACCCTCTTCCACACAATGCCTCCTGAATGGAAGGAACCGAGGCCCGGCAGAGATAGCCCGCTGTCAGGAACCAGCCCTGACGTTTGCGGACAGACAGGGCTGGCCTCGCAGGATGTCAGAGCAGCAAACTGCTGTTCGAGATACTGGGTGTTCACACACTCCCAGCCTGGATGTTTTGCTCTTCAGGTAATTAAACAAGGAAACGGTGCTGATGTGTACGAATCTGACCCTGCGCCGCGGCTCCGCTGNCACCCCCCCCTCCGCTGAAGAAGGGCTAAATTACTTGCTCTGTTCCACTCACCCAACCAGCTGCCAGACGTTCACTTACTTAGAAATAAAATTATTCTGATTTAAGCATTATTGAAAAGTCTTCGTCTTACCAGAGGACACAAATCATAGAACCAGGCATTAGAAAAATAGATCAGTGTTTTCTCCCTCCTTTTCCCCAAATTTAAGAAATGGGAAAAGGCAGTTGTTACCACCTATACTTGGTGAAAACCCTATACAGGGCTGTTCTGAGACTGACCTAGTTTCTACGCTCTTTAAAGGCTATTTAAACAAAAATTATTTTTAAAAAAGGTAACACATTGCTACTTCGTTCTGAAAAATCCACAGAATAGAATACTGGCTGAAAAGAGAAGAGCCCAGAAGAAAGAGGAGTACAAAAGCATGCCTGCTTGTCTGTGTTCAACACAAAGAACATTAAATGAAAACAACTGGCACACTGCCAAATTCCTATACAGGCAAAGAGATTCAAATAAATTGATTTCACGCATCACACTGACCTGGGATCAGTGAGCAGTGGTACAATACACTTGCTGCTCCATGTGGGGCAAAGCCCATTAAAGTTATCAGAGCCACAATACGGTGGGGGGAGAGGAAGAAGAGGGGGGGCACAGAGAATGAACCCGAACTCTGCAAACTCAGGGTGGGGAAAATAATTTTGAAAAAGGAACTTGAGCTGGAGTACTTGGTCTCAGTTTACTAATATCATATTGCAAGAGCTCATCCTCTGCTCACCTCAAAGGCTTTAAAGATCATATTTTCAAATGAAAATAAACACTAGTGTCACACACACACAATCCCCCTACATTCTACTTTTAACACATTTGTTCTCAAACTCAGCTATTCTCTGTAAATTTCCTCCCTTCCCCATCCGCTAGCGTTTTATATAGATTATGGGTTATTTTCTTTGTACTTCAAAAGCTGGATTCTTGCCCAGGACACTCTTACTGGCTCAGAAAGTAAGCTGGAGAAATTGGCCACTGTTCTCAACAGGCCCAAATCAACCTGACCTACAGAGAAAAATGCCTTATTTGCAAGGTAGCAACGAGCAGGGCAATGGTTCCCTTTGCAGAGTCACCCATATGCACTCCTTCATACCAGAGAACTCTCTCCAAACAAGCGTATTTTAAATTTCACTTTCTTACGAGGTGTGAAGTAACCTATGTGTGCTGTGGAGTCTCTCCTTGTCATCCCGGCTTTGTTTTTCATTAAGCTCTCTCACACTCCAATCAAGAGCAATGCCAGCAAGCCACAGGTGTGCACCACATGAACAGATGAAAATCTGATTGTAAGGACAATTCGCTGTCAATAATATACTTGTCCTCTTTTGCATCTGTGGTATGTTAGAAGGGGGATTTTATTATTTCCATTGTACTCTTTAACATACATTGGTAAGCAAACAGTTGTTTTGAAGATAAAAAAGGAAACCAAGAAAAGACAACTTTGAAATAGCAAAATAAGGATGAAGATTCTTGAAAAGGGTCACATCAGCACAGGTAGTCAATGCTACAAGAGGCTGTAGCTTAAGGAGGCAATAGATTCAAACACCTTTTATTTTGCCTTTTATTCCGATTTGGTTTGAAATAGCAAATCAAATCTTCTTGGGCACAGCAAAGTCCATATTAAGTTAAGCTCTAACAGTGTTGGCTTCATCTCAAATCACTCATTTAACTTAAGAAAAAAAGAAAAACTCATTGAAAATGTGGAGCTTCTTGGCCATTTAAGACTAACATTTTTGTGCACATGACAAAAAAAATACATCCAGACGTAGGTACCTTATCCAGTCACCTCAATTCAAGTAAATGTCAAAATGGGAATGCCCAAAGATCTAACAACTGTTAACCACCATGGATCACTCTCTATAAGCTACAAAGCAGATCTGGATTCTTCATCACCAAGGTGAAAACTATACATTATCGTTAACTTTGTAAGATGTGTCATAGAGAGGTTGCGTTTATTTAGGTATAAGGCTACACTGATAGAACTGCACAGGATAGGGAATTATTTAGTACACAGCAACTTCACAATGGCAGAGATGTGCCTGCACCCAGGTGATACAAGCATCCTGACCTGCACAACGGTCAATAAAAGAGATAAGGTGTGTTCCCTCTCATTTATGAATACTTCAATAATACCATCAGATAATTTGGCTTTATAAAGATTATGTGAATTTTAGTCATATTAATTCCTTTTCTATAAAAATTAATGGTATTAGAAAACAAGCCCTTCTCCCAAGTTGTAGGAAATTTCCATTATCCCCTGCACGTGCTCTGACAGCAATAAACCACAATAAGCTTCCCATTACTATGCCAGCACTGCATGCTTCAGGCATGATATCTTTACTTTTACATTTATTTATTTTTTAAATCCTTTATGAAGACCCATATGGCAAAAGAAACCAACCAACAACCACCTGTACAGGATACACTTGCAATTTAAAAAATAGACTGTAGATAGTAAAAAGGAGAATTAGTCAGAAGCTACACACTCCTAAATTAGCAAAATAAAAATGCAAGAAGAAACCCTGCTAAGATTATTCACTCTCTTCCAATCCTGCCTGAGTACAGGAAGGTCCCAGAGAAGCATTTACTTATTTTAAACTAAGCTAGGAACTCAAATTAGAATGCAAATTCATTTTTAATAGGATTTAATTTTTTAAAAGTATGTTCACACTGGTGCACAAAACCTCAGGCCCCACCCCTTGCCACAAGGGGACATGCAGAGGCTCCTGCTGGCACTCTCAGCTGTTCTCTATCTCCCCACACCCCACAGACAGAGCAGCGCGGGCCATGATGTCTCAGGTGGGAAAACAAGTGATATCATCCAGGCTTAGCTACCTTTAAAACTAAACAGAACATAGCCCAGAGTACTCGGACACTGTTCATCTTATTTGGGTATCATACTCTATCAGTTAGGTCAGGAGATAAGGTCCAACACTGAGAAACAAAGTTATCCAAGTGTGTTGGAAAGCACTTAAAATCAGTTTAGCAGTTTCTTGCCCTCCAGACACACCATTTTAGGAGAAAAAATGTAGTTACAGTAAAGACAGGAATGACAGTCATGGGTTATCTAGAAATTTTGTCCTGCAATAGCAGATTTACTTTTCCAGTATGGTAAAAATATTTGCACACAGAAAGCAGATATATCCATTCTCAATATAATCTCTATCAAATTTATCACAGATTTGCAATGCAATGCATTTACCAGAAACCTCCACTAAATTACAAACAACCATTTTGCCACTGGGATTACAATTGTCCCTTAACCTGCAAATACTGTTGCACGTCACAGTTCAGGAAGCTGAACTTCATTGTTTCCACAATTTAGCCAATAATATTCACATGACACATAAAGAGCAACTGTGTAATAAAAAACACAGAAAGAGCCCTACAGTTAAAAATTTTGCATATACATATTAAAGATTTTAGAAAAATCATCACTGATGGGATTTTATTGGCATTGCTGGACTCTTTCTCAGTGATATTAAAACAAAGACAGCACCTTCATTGATTTAGGCAGACTCTTTGGAGGCTAAAGGGAAAGATTTCTTTTTTAATTACAGTTTACAAGGCAAGGTACAGTCATTAAAAATAACTTCTGAAAGGTATGCATCATAATAAAATCAAATATTTTTCTGTTCCTTACCTTGACAAAATTCAAAGCTCCCTTTTTTCCGGCAGTCACCTATCACTAAACTCAGTGCTCTCCAAGTGTTTCTTTTGACAGATATCATTCTCCACCAATCGCTCTGCTAATTTCCTCTTTCCTTTTCTGACTGGGACAGATATTATTTTCACCAGTCCAGAGATCAATCTTTTCTATTGACAACAACAAATGGGAAAAAGAAAAAGAAAAGGAAAAAAAAAGAAGAAGCATATATCACAGCCAGTTTGAAGCACCACACCCCTTCATTTGCATTATAATAATAGTCTTTTAAATAAAACGGGAAGACAGAAACGTTATCATTCTAAACCCATTAACTACACTTTCTTAGCTAATATAAGGCAGCACTTTAAAACTATCAATTCTTCGACAATGGCTGTTTCATAACTTGCTCAGTTAAAACATCTGACATATAGAAGACAACAAACTAAGGGCAACCTATATATCTTTTAGTCAATTATATAAAAATGCTTGGGTTTAAATACATTCATATAATATAAAATACTACATACTTTACCTGGTTCAATAGAAGCTCTAGAGAATCATTTATTAAATGAACATGGTTACCAAAAATAGAGACCTTCCAATTTAGACATTGCTATACTAATTTGGATTTGTAAGTCATAACAGCAAACACATTTAAACAAAGAAAGGCAGATCAAAAAGCTATTGATATATTTACAAATCATCCTCCCACTTTTGAAAAGGCAATTTCCCTCCCACTCCAACACCTACAAAAACTGTTTATTTGGGTTACACAAATACGCTGTCATTTGTATGAGTCTGTATTACAGTGTTGTGTCAGTTTTTCCAAGACACTAATATGCTTTTCAGGGGTTCATAATTATGTCAAGACAGAAAGTTTTTCAGAGCCAGGCACACACAGTTACACACACAGTTATGTACATGCTTCAATCTGCAACCACTATTCAGGTATTTTGGGACATAAAGTTAAGCATGCATAAGGAGCGGCCACAGCTGCATGCATCTAACCAGAACCCAGCCCCAGCCCTCTCCTGGACTAGATCCTTTCTGCAAAAAAATGCATCGCCCAAGGGCATTTACAAAAGATCACATTGGTGTTTGTGCTAGAAATTGCGGATCTTTCCCACAAACAAGCACCCTTCTCAAATCAAAACAAACCTTTCCAAGTTAAGGTTACAGAACAAAGGAGACCTCCAAAGTCCTTTCTTTCCAGTGGGCTACAGCCCTTACAGAAGCCAAAATTCCACTGATTTCAGTGAAAAAAAGTGGTAAGGACTGCAGGACTCCACCCAGAATTTGACAACTGTGGAGCTTTCTGTGACACTACTGTCTCTGGCATTTGGAAAATAATCTCCAAAATGTGGTTAGGACTCCCCAACTCGGGTACAGTAACTACTTTTCTAAAACGATTTTTATTTTGTATGAAATTCTCTACCGTCATAATGTTCTTACGCAGGCAATAAATTTACCTTTCAGCTGTGCCTTGCCATGAACTGTGACTGTGTACTTTTCAATTGCCCAGACTTTTGCATAACACATTTCCATAAATGCATACAACATTCTCTGAATTGTTGTTATTATTGTTTGATCTGATCTTTTTGGCCATAAGCTCACGCCCCTACCAAAACTGAAAAATCCTTCACTGACCACGTGGCCCTATTAATTTCACTGAGATCATTTAAACATTGTTTTCTACTGGGTGGCAGTAGCACAATCTGGTTGAATTATGGTCTTACAGTGGAACATTAAATTAACATCATATTTTGGATTCAGAATTACACACAGCAGCCATTGGTAAAGATGTATTCATGTTTTGCTAACCTTTACTAATTTGGCCACTAGAAACAATTATAATCAAATATGTTAAATTATGTAACATACAACAATTCAATATTTGTGTCTGCTGAATAACGTGCTCCTTTTTCATGGCTGTTGAAAGATTTTAAACCTCTTATTGTAAAAAGTTTTTACTCAAAAAAAAAGTACCATCTGTCATCCACTTTACAATGAAGACATCACTTCAACTTACTACTCTTTCTTTGTTTCAGCCCCATGTTCATTTTTTTCTATATGCCACGTTTTCTGAAGTGATGGATGCATTCTGCTACACCCATTCTACACTAATCTCCTTTCTTAAATATATTTTTGCTTCCTGAATTGTAAACTGCTGCTGTTGTTCAAACGTACATGCAAAATTGTCTAATGTCTGAACTTCACTGAAAGCAGAATGCCTCAAACAATTTGTAGTCTTACAAGAGTGTTATAAAAAAGAATCAACATGTTGTATTACCATGGAAATTTTGAAAAACATACTTTCCCAAACAAATATTACTTTTTCTCAATGGTATGAAGTAATGAAAACCACATGTGTAAATCTGCGATCCGTGCAGTAGTTCAAGCTGCAGCTAATAGAAAATACAGAGAGTGAACTCTGCCATATAAAGGATTCTTGTTACAGAAATATAATGTGAAAACCAGATGCAGACAGAAAACCTTAATCACAGATGGGAATGTAATCACTGGCATACAGAATACTTTTTGATCAATCTCAACCATATGAGAAATGTATTTATTTTCTAAGGAATGCAATAACTCTAGAGAGTGTTCTATTTGAATTCAGTTAACCTCATATTCACAGTGCTTTTATCTTATATGTGGAGAGAAGGGGGATAAAACCTGAGCCAAGATTTTTAGAAGAGCCATTGGCTCTGGCAAATCATTCTTGTATCAGCTTATCTTTCAAGGAATTAATGGGATGTAAAGACTACAAATATCAGGATCAGCCTCAAAAGAAATCAACCATTATTGTACTTCCTAGTTACCACCAGAAATCCCTTCAGCACCTAGGCATTTCTTCAGTTAGATTTTTCCTTTAATATGTGGTTCTTCAGAAATACAATGCTAAGAGCAGCACACTGTCACACTCAAGTTCTGCAAATTGGAACTGGAGTTCTACAGCAAAGAATCTCCCTTTATGAAAGCTGAAGAATCATCAGTTCAAAACTAAGTTTACTTGGGGCTTCGTTCTAACTCCTGGAAGTCCCTGCAAACGCCCTCCACCCACACAGTTCCTGGGGGTCAGCAGGAAACAAAAGGACCAGGGCACACCACAACTATACAGATACACCAAGTGTTTAAACAGCAGCTTGCCTTCTACCCACTATCCAGACCAAGGCAGGACCAAGACAACAGTTTTCATTGCTGATGACATCATGCCCAACTTTTAAGAGATGAAAGCACCACAGTAGTAGTAAACACATCACATAAAATATGGACTGTTAAACTGAACTGCAATACAAAAAAACACAACAACCAACAAAATCCAACTCATGCTTGAAAATAAAACTTAAGAAGGAGGAGGCACACTCAGCAATAACAAGACTCCAGGCTCTTGGTACCAGCAGTGACAGTCCCTGATTCCTGCTGTACCCATCTCCTGGAGGTACCCAGTCTACCCAAGAACACACAGCACTGCCTCATTGTCACAGTTCACAAACAAGCTTATTAAGCTAACCTAAACTTATTTTAATGGCATAAATAACATACATGACAATGGTTTGGTAGCTTTTACCCCAGTGGGGGGGGGGGACAAAAGCCTTTGATAGCCAGGGTAGGCAGATTTTCCCTCTCTCTTACTCTCTTAAGAGCCTGTAAATCCCATTAATATCATCTCATTTTAAGTATCTGTAGTTAAGAGAACAGTATCCTACCACAAAACTCCCAGCAATGGCTCATCACAGGCATTCATCAGACTAATTCTACTGAAGTTCCTGTAGAGGTGCTTCCTTAATTGAATGCCTGTAATGCTGGGTGAAATCTGAAGTTCATTAATTGCTTTTTCCCTCACATGCTAACAATTATCAAACCAAATCTGATGAAAATACTTTGATTCCACCACTGCAACAGAAGTTTTTTAAAGCATCTTGTCTCTTCTGCTATTTAACTTTAAATTTTTGAGATTGCAGCACTGATACATAGAGCAGAAGTCAACATTTAACACTAAAGTATAGCTGGATATGCTTGTCTTATTTCTAAACAAGCATGCCTAGATTAATAACAAACTTTGGCCAGATGAATATTTTCATTTGCATGTTTTTCATATAGCATCACCATCATGTGTGTAGAGTGCTAAAAATGGAGTGAAATCTTCCAGCTGTAAAACAGTTCCACGTGACAAAACAGAACGGGATTCTGAAAACTCCTGCTTCGTGTCATGTGCGAGTGTGTATGACTGTGTCTTTTTTTTTTTTCTCTCATCTAATTTCATCTGTGAGAGACTGTCCCTAGAGGACAAGAGAAGAGAGAACCAATTATATCCAGCGGTTGGTTTCTCCAAAATGAAGGCATCTGTTCCATGCCAACGACTTCCACATGGAAGAAAAACAGAACTTTGAAGGCATCTGTGTTCATGGTTGACAGTTGCAGATCTTAGGGTCTACTGTAATTGCCCAGCTGCAAACATGATTTGGTTGCTGCTGTCGTCAGCTGGTCTCCTTGCACTGAAAAGAAAGGAGCTTAAATAGCAAATAGCTGGACAAAAAATCAGATATTCTTCCACAATACTGACACCTTTTCCCTTCTGAAGCAGGTATTTTTCATAGTACAATGGGTTTTACGTAAGTAAATTGCAAAATGGTTTTTAAACTAACATTTTACAAAATATTCTGCTTTAAAATGCTATTCTTTAAATAATGCACTAGTCCATGCACACTGTGTTCATTATTTGTTAGTATTTTGGGCTGGTATTTTGTAAGAGTGATTCAGAAACCAGTATGATTCAGCAGCCACATGATCATGCAGCCCACCTTATTAATGTAAGTAGTCTCAGTAAAACCAAGAGTACACCTGAGCAGAAGCTCAGAGTTCCATTCCAAATGCATATGGCAGATAAATAACTAGTATGATATTTATTACTCAACTCACCTCACTTCCAACATGAGTGGATACTTTCCAAAAGACACTTCAAAGAAACATTACTGGTAGTTCAAAACCTGCCTTACAGCATTGTGTGCAACACTTGCAGTGAGATACTAAGCAATGCTGTGCACCTTCACTGCTAAAAAAAAAATTGAGCTAGCTGTTAACAAGAAGCTCATCCAAAGTAGCAAGACCCTAACTGATTTTTAAAAGCACAGGACTCAGGGGCATTTAAGGATCCGAGACTACTGATGGTGCAATTGCAACAAAGACAATTAAAACTGGCATAACCAGAAAATGCACTTAAAATCCTGACCCTCGACTCACCAGATAAAAGTGCATCATAGATTCAAGAAATATTTCATGCACCTCATGAGTTTTAGTTTTCTCACCTAGGACTTCTGTCAATAGCTTGAAAGAAGGAAGACACTATGATAAGGAACACTTTTTTTTTTTCTTTGTTATTCTGCTGGATTCCCGCTGCAATCCCAAACACACTCTGCAGCTATGGGCATTCAGCCCTCCCAGCCAGGTAGCCACACAGCTTAGGAAGAAAGGTAAGGATTCACAAGCAGTTTCCCTTGCCTGGCACATACCTCAAATCATTATGAATGCCTCAAGTAGTGAACCTGGGGGGACACAGTAGACCTGACACTTCCTGACCACTTCTAAATTACCTCCAGGAAGGACAAGAGTTGGGAGCGAGGACAATTAACACAGCCACCTGCTTCCTGTGACCTCCTAGGGGGCAGACACAGCCACTGATGATTTGCTCTTGCAATGTCACTGAGGTCCTGCTCATCCTTCTCTTTCCAGAGAAGTTATGGGATAATAGAAACAACAGTGGCCAATAATAGCTCTGTAAGAAACGGTGAAATTCAGGCCTGGACTTAAAAACAAACAAAGAAATTTAACATCAAAACCTCCCTATGTGAAGAGGATGGGACAAATACATCTCAGAACAGGGAATGTGGAAGGAAAAGTCTACTCTGATTCCCTCCTTAAAACCACTGTAGCTGTTAAAACCACTGTAGCTGTTATTTACTGCAGCTGTGCACTCCTCTGGAAAAATTTGGAGCAGGCAGCTGGCTTAAACACAGTTTAAAACAGCTCTTGGGATACATAAGTTGAGAAGAATCCCGGCCCCATGGACTCAAAAGGAATCTCTGAGAGTATTATTATGGAAGGAATAGGCTTTTTCTCTCCTCTATATGGAAGTCTTGTCTGGTAAGTCTGTGATTTGCAATTCAAAAAGAATGCCTTGCTTTACATAAAGACCTGCACTAGCCCACTTTATTATCGACATATCTGGATCTAAGTCTCAGAACTGATCCAACAAAGCATTGTCAAGATCACAGATGTGAGATGGGAGCACAGAAACCCTGACGGTCCAGATCCTCACAACAGTGCTTAAAGTAAAGAAACGGTATCGTCAGTGAGAATTGGACATGTGAATCCCACAGAAGACCTGAGCTCCCATACTTTAATTCAATGCTTATAAACTCTGCTGATCCATGGAGTTGTATTAATTTATCACAGCGCACATAAAATGCATATAACATTTAGAAACTATGCTAGGCTGTTCAGTTTAGTAGGAGGGTTTCCGTGTTCACACCTGCAGCATGCTTTAATACAGGTTGTAGCATGCTTTTCCAGCATTAAGTGATTTGCCACAAGCTTTAAAAATAATAAATAGTACAGTCATGAAACAGCTTTTGCTTAATGGTTCCTAGAATCAGTAACTTCACTTACTAAAACATTTCCTATAACATTACCCTTAAATACTTTTAGCAATGCCACTATTAAAATAAAATAAAAAATCACCCTGGCACTACCATCCATTGATAGCAAACTTGCAGGTGCTATTATCCCCACATTTGCTGGCAGCTTTCTCTGGCACCACTATGCTTTAATGGCTCTGGCAACAAACCCCACCTATATGTCACTGAAAGCACTCCTCTGAAGCACTCTTCCCAAATATCCTTCGCAGCAGTATCTTTCTGTGTCCTTTGTTGCACCCTAATCATGTCATTTTCTGGCAATAGCCTCACCCTCCCTTGCTTGTCAAAGCCTGAGTTGGTCTGGGGGAGTTCTCTTCCAGAACTTCTCTAAGGCACTTGTGATTCAATGTTAGGATGAATTTTCCAAGAGGATTTTGGGGCAGTATCTTCACTTGCATCCCAGTTTTAAAATTCATTCTATGACATCCTAGTAACACAACGTGACCAAATCACTGGACAGCAACCCACAGGTACAAAACCCTACGTAATCTGATGCTTCATCAGAGAGTTTGTTAAACCTCGTGACTACCAGAAGGCGCACACAGATTTATTCAACATGCCACACAACCTGTCATGACAGCATGCAGAGCCAGCAACCTGATACTGCCATTACAAAAGTAAATGAAACAAAAACCAGAAAATTTATTCTGAAAAATAAGTAATTATTGAAAAAAGTAGTGACATTTTGGGGGCTGAATTGGGTTTTTTTGCCCAAACTATTTAAAATGCCATGTGGGCCACAACCATAAGGGGCACCTGCGTGATCACCATCAGAAATCAAAAAATGTACACATTAGGTCTCCAAATAAAAGGCACTACAAAAGAAAATGGCTAGTGGTAATGCGTACTACTTATACAAACTGCATATTAATATCCAACATGGCAGACACACATAAGCCTCCTAGAGCTTCAAAAGTAACTACAGTCTGGTACAATTTGTAAAGGTCATACAACCATCACCCCAGATACTTGTCAAAATTCCTGAGGTTTACTCTTTGCATCAACTTGGCTTTTCATAAACGATACCTACTTTTTTATACACCGCTGCCTGCCACCATGTGCATATTAATTCCACTCCACTAGGTGGAGTCTTCTGTCTTTCCAGACTGCAACCTAATTTCCGAAAGAACATATTATCTATTCTCCATGAACTTTGCATATTTACTTTACTGTAAGCACCAGAGGCTGTCAATCTTGATAGATATGAAAGTGGCAATGAGTCAAATACCTTCTGAAATGATTGAAGAAATCACGAACTATCCCATGAAGATCCCATATCAGCACATTGCAATATGGGATCATTCAAGAATACTTTTGCTGTACAGTTTTGCAACACAACTGTGCTGTTACAAATAGTACATTCAATAAAAAATACTGAGTAAAAAAGGTATTCCTTAAATAAGTCACCATATCACACATGCCCAAAGACTATATATAAACAAAACCAAGTTGTAGAACTTCTATTACATTCCTTGTGTGTATTCTGAAATATTTTGAATATCTAGGATGACCTTCCTTTCCAGGCATCCCAAAATGTATTACAGAAAATGAGAGGGAACACTATTCACATTTTCATTCACAATCACTGGAGTTAAATATGGCAACTATTCAACAGGAACAGCAAAAACTGCACACAGCATTTTTGGCAAAGAATAAGAAAAACAGAGCACTCCCATGAATGTGTTCAGAACATTTAGATAAGAAAATCTGGATACCCTGCACCCAGCTATAATCTTTCCTTTGGGGACGGACTCCACTCCAACCCCTGTGAAAAGTACCAGAAAATCCCATGACTAAAGCAAAAAGCTCCTTGGTTTAAAAACTCTTCAGGTAGACAGTATCTCCGCTTATCAGGCTGAGGCAGAGCATTTGCTCAGCAATATTGGCGAGCAGAAAGCCCCACCAGGCACCGAGCACTAGCGCGAGGCTCCCAAGGCTCCGCCATCCCCGGGTCAGACGAGGTAGGGCCTCCTCAGTGCGGCTCCTGCTGTTGGCAGATATCACAAGCTATTTAAGGCTACAGACATTTTGCCCCAATCGGCCATGTTTTCTGTAATATTTACTTCTCGTACATATGTCTATAACTATGTATACATCCCACAGAAGGTGAGGTTTAACAGGGTTAGCTTTGTTGGGGAAAAGAAGGTTTGGAGGAAAGGAAACAACTTTCATGTTGAGAAGATTTGAATCTAGTGACTGTCACAGGATGTAAACACTCTTCTGGGGAGGGAGGCTTTTTGTTATGTTTCAGGAGTACACAGAGTTTTGGATAAAATCTGTATAAATAATTATCCCTCTGTCATTCAACATAAATTTATGCACATGTGTGCACACAGTTATGTTGGAGAATACAAACTATAACGTAGACATGCCACAGACTTCTAGACAACCTACCACCAGCACAGATCTTGCACAAAATCCATTCTATATTTAAATTTCAGTTTATTGAATTTTAATTATTTCTGATCTTAGATCACTTTGAGGAAAATCTCACAAGGTCGAAAGCCTACTAATTCAACTGCAAAACCAAACCAAAGCATCAGCAAGGCACTTTCCCATACAGACGCCTACCAAAAAATGAGTTCCTGACTACTAGATTAGACGAGAATGCAACAACTAAAACACATTCTAACATTACAACTGGATAACTCTCTATGCTGAAATAAAGCAATAAAAGATCTCATTCTATTATGCACGTTTTACTCATGTTATGGCTCCATAGATGTAACGGTGAATTATCAGTTCTTCATTTAGAGCTTTATTTATAAAATTAACAAACGCATACCCTTCTTTCCATTAGGCTGTTGTTGGTTTGTTTGGGGTTTTGTGGTTGCCCTTTTTTTCTTTTTTAATTAAAAAGCAATATGATATTTTCTCCAAAGACGCTTGTGACAAAAAATGTCAATACTATGCTTTTCAGGTCATAAAACTCACTTGGATTCACAGCTCCACAGCAGTGAAATTTTTTGTATATATGCATTCAAATCTGATTCAATCATTTCATTTACCATGGAAAAAGTTATTGCAAAATCCCCATTAACTAAAATGTCCTTGATAAGCCTAGAGTTAAGATTTGCAGGTATATTAGGAATGAAACAAACTAAAGAATGTTGTCATACTCTGAACATCCTTTACTTGCACAAGGTCCTCAGTGGCAAGTAAAGCTGTACTGTTGCTATGGGAAAACAGCCACACGTCATTTTAAGATATAATCATAGTTTATTAATAAAATTATTTTAAATGTACGAGTTAAATTCTTTTACCAATATAGTGACATTCAGCTATCCAGTGTCATTTTTCAAGTGCAAACAGATATGGTCTTAATATTTTATCTGCTGAAGATAAAAGTGTCAATAAATAAAAATGCACATTAGGCAGGAGATTTTTCAGAATAGGTTGTTTTTTTTTTCCCAAATAACCCACTTGCATTAACAAAAGATTGCAATGGCTTCCAAATTATAGGGTGTTATTTTTAGTGGAAGTAGTTCAATATTCATATTGGAGCAGATGTAGCAGTTTAACAAAACAGCTCTTCAAATCCTGCACAAATTGAAAACAGGAAAACTGATTACATTTTCTCTTATCACTTTCCTTTTCTGAATTTACACTTTTGGCCTTCTGAAAATTTACACATGGCTTTCATCTCAACAGCACCTGCTGATCAAACAGAAACCTAATATTTTCAGGAAAATGGTATAAAGGGCTAGTTTTCTTTTTACCATCTTAAAGGGCATCAGCAGTCCACTTGATGGCAACAATTGCTGAGTAGATGGCACACTCAGAATACATTTTATATTTTCATTCCACTTACTTTTAAAAATTAGTTAAATCACTTGTGGCTCTTCCGTATTTGCTCTTTGTCTGCCTTAAATTAATTTCAATCTCTGCCTCTGCCTTACCCCAATGGGTTTCATTCTACAGTCAGCTAGATTTTAAAGATGATCAAAAAGCCTTTGAAATATAAAGACACACTGCACGTTTTGCAGACACTGGGTCTTCTTTACATATACGTTTAAATACAATAATATACTGATATATACAATTATGTATACAAATGCACATATTGAACAGATATTTCTTTATATGGTGCTTACACTAAGGAAAAGATGTGTATATTTAGATCATTCTGCTATGGTCTCACTGCACTGAATTCCCTGAGCGTTGTTGATAGAGCATGTTGAGGGGAGAGAAACTCAAGGAGCATTTATTTATTTTAAAGTTTTTCTTTGTTTCCTTTGCATTCTTCAGACTGGGAGAAGGTCTAGCAGATGCTCTGGAACTTGAGCATCAAGACTGGGTTGAGATGCTGCCATTGGTGCACATGGCGAGCATGCAAACAGCACAACCAGAAATCCTTGGGCTCCTGCAAAAGTTAAAGGTATCAAGTCATGTATATAAAAAATGACACAGAAGTACCTCTTTATCCTGTCTGCTTCTGAGCCTGTAAACTCTGAAGCACAGCAGCAGGTAAGAAGGACCATCTTCCCTTGTACATAATTCTAGGTGTAATTAAAGATACTCCTGAAACCTGCTATGTGTCAGCTTCTTAACTGATAGAGCCCTAACCCCTCTGAAGTACTCTGCTGCCATCCATTACCATTCTGCTTCAGTGATAAGGTAACCTGAAGGCAGAGATGACATACAGTAATATATGTGCCACTCCAGACAGTTGGTTCATGAATTTCAGTGTTTCATCATGCTCACTGAGGCAATCGCAAACCTGAAATGTCAATATGTTCAGTCAATGGAAGTAAAATAATGGGGCTCTATTGTCTTACCCTATCGATCTGCTGCTGTCAACAAGAATACATGCCCCCCTGGCTTTAAACAAATTTTAATTAGGCTTTTAGTTACCGGATCATATCTATATATCTATCTGCGCAAACACTTGACAAAGTGAAACGGCAATATAAATATTTCAAACTTTTAAATATAAAGGTAATTGTTTAATGTTGCCTTAAGATATGACCACTGATAAAGCCGTTTGCTAAGGCGGCGTGCGTACACACATTTAGCATGCAAGTCATCTTCATCTGGGAGGCAACTTAAAAAGCACCACCAGACGTCCGTCCAAAACAACCAAAAAGTCCACCAAAGGAAAAAAAAAAAATAGGAGCAAAGAGGCCACTTTTTCTTCCTAAAGCCCGGTGTCCTGCTCTGCGGGGCTGTGCGAGCGGCAGCACTCAGCGCCGCCGGGCCGTGCCCGGCCGTGGCAGCGCCCGCCCGCGGGA